>JAUMJM010000086.1:0-96616 GCA_033558235.1 Neomorphus geoffroyi
GGACTGGTTGGGATGAGCTGGGGCCAAGCTGGGATGAGCTGGGGTCAAACTGAGATGAGCTGGGATCAAACTGGGACTGGTTGGTGTGAGCTGGGGTCAAACTGGGATGAGTTGGAGTCAAATTGGGACTGGTTGGGATGAGCTGGGGTCAAACTGGGATGAGCTGGGGTCAAACTGAGATGAGCTGGGATCAAACTGGGACTGGTTGGTGTGAGCTGGGGTCAAACTGGGATGAGTTGGAGTCAAATTGGGACTGGTTGGGATGAGCTGGGGCCAAGCTGGGATGAGCTGGGGCCAAACTGGGACTGGTTGGGATGAGTTGGGGCCAAACTGGGACTGGTTGGGATGAGCTGGGGCAAAACTGGGACTGGTTGGGGTGAGTTGGGGTCAAACTGGGATGAGTTGGGGTCAAACTGGGACTGGTTGGAGTGAGGTGGGGTCAGACTGGGATGAGTTGGGGTCAAACTGGGACTGGTTGGGATGAGCTGGGGCCAAAGTGGGACAAGATGCTGTGAGCTGGGGCCAAACTGGGATGAGATGCATTGAGTTGGGACCAAAGTGGGACAGGTTGGCTTGAGTTGGGGCCAAACTGGTCCGAGTTGGGGTCAATTGGGATGGGATGAGTTGAGTTGGGGCCAAACTGGTCTGTGTTGGGTTGAGTTGGGACCAAGTTGGTCTGGGTTGGGTTGAGTTGGGGTCAATTGGGATGAGTTGGGTTGAGTTGGGGCCAAACTGGTCCGTGTTGGGTTGAGTTGGGGTCAATTGGGGATGGGTTGAGTTGGTGGGCCAAACTGGTCTGTGTTGGGTTGAGTTGGGGTCAATTGGGATGAGTTGGGTTGAGTTGGGGCCAAACTGGTCCGTGTTGGGTTGAGTTGGGGTCAATTGGGATGGGTTGAGTTGGGGCCAAACTGGTCTGGGTTGGTTGAGCTGGGGGGTCAATTGGGATGGGATGGGTTGGGTTGAGTTGGGGTCAAACTGGTCTGGGTTGGGTTGAGTTGGGGTCAATTGGGATGAGTTGGGTTGAGTTGGGGCCAAACTGGTCCGTGTTGGGTTGAGTTGGGGCCAAACTGGTCTGCGTTGGGTTGAGTTGGGCCAAACTGGTCCATGTTGGGTTGAGTTGGGGTCAATTGGGATGGGTTGGGTTGAGATGGGGCCAAACTGGTCTGGGTTGGGTTGAGTTGGGACCAAGTTGGTCTGGGTTGGGTTGAGTTGGGGTCAATTGGATGAGTTGGGTTGAGGGTTGGGGCCAAACTGGTCCGTGTTGGGTTGAGTTGGGGTCAATTGGGATGGGTTGAGTTGGGGCCAAACTGGTCTGTGTTGGGTTGAGTTGGGGTCAATTGGGATGAGTTGGGTTGAGTTGGGGCCAAACTGGTCCGTGTTGGGTTGAGTTGGGGTCAATTGGGATGGGTTGAGTTGGGGCCAAACTGGTCTGGGTTGGGTTGAGCTGGGGTCAATTGGGATGGTGGATGGGTTGGGTTGAGTTGGGGTCAAACTGGTCTGGGTTGGGTTGAGTTGGGGTCAATTGGGATGAGTTGGGTTGAGTTGGGGCCAAACTGGTCCGTGTTGGGTTGAGTTGGGGCCAAACTGGTCTGCGTTGGGTTGAGTTGGGGCCAAACTGGTCCATGTTGGGTTGAGTTGGGGTCAATTGGGATGGGTTGGGTTGAGATGGGGCCAAACTGGTCTGGGTTGGGTTGAGTTGGGACCAAGTTGGTCTGGGTTGGGTTGAGTTGGGGTCAATTGGGATGAGTTGGGTTGGGTTGGGGCCAAACTGGTCCGTGTTGGGTTGAGTTGGGGCCAAACTGGTCCGTGTTGGGTTGAGTTGGGGTCAATTGGGATGAGTTGGGGCCAAACTGGTCTGCGTTGGGTTGAGTTGGGGCCAAACTGGTCTGCGTTGGGTTGAGTTGGGGTCTCCAGCCCTGGGGACACATTTGCCCCCGCGTCCCCTCCCTCCGTGCGCACAAAGCGATGATTTGTGACCACATCGAGCCGGGTTCTCCTCAAATCCCGTGGATTCCCGGAGCTCAGCACCGCTCGGCTCCAGCTCTGCCCCCACCGAGACGAGGTCGGTGAGCACGTAGGCACCTCCAGCTCGAGCTCCTCGCCGCGTTTCCCACCCTGGCGGCTCCGGAACGCGGCGGTGGTGCTGGGTTTGAGCTGATCTGCTGTGGCAGCGCGGGGCGCGCGCTCGGGCCCCGCGGCTGTTGGTGCTTCTGGGGTCACATCCTGCTCCCAGCTTCTGCCCAACTTTTTGGTTGCCCCCTGGGTGGTGGAGGATCTGCTTTTCACCATGTGTGGGATTCCCCCGCCCGCTGCTGGATCCCAAAATCCAGAGGTGGGGGGGGGGGGGGGCGGGGGGTTGCTTTGGGAGACCCCGTGTGGTGCCACCTCCTGCTGAAGTGGCACGGAGCCAGGAGGCACCAGGACCTGGGTGAAGCCCTGGAGCGGTGGGGGAAGGAACGAGGTTCTCACAGAATCATGGGATGGGTTGGGTTGGAAGGGACCTCCAAGCCCATCCAGTGCCACCCCCTGCCATGGGCAGGGACACCTCCCACTGGGTCAGGGGGCTCCAAGCCCCATCCAACCTGGCCTTGGGCACCTCCAGGGATGGGGCAGCCACCACTGCTCTGGGCACCCTGGGCCAGGGCCTCCACACCCTCAGCGTGAAGAGTTTCTTCCCGATGTCCAATCTAAATCTTCCCCTTCCAATTCAAAGCCGTTCCCCCTCATCCCATCACTCCAGACCCTTGGAAAAAGCCCCTCCCCAGCTTTCCTGGAGCCCCTTTCAGCCCTGGGAGCTGCTCTGAGGTCTCCTCGGAACCTTCTCCAGGCTGGACAACCCCAGCTCTCCCAGCCTGTCCTGGTACAGGAGCTGCTCCAACCTTCTGACCATGCTGGTGGCATTTCCTGGGGTGGGGGGGTGGCAGCCCCCCCTGTGCTTCCCAAAGCCCTCAGCCAGCACCTGGTGCCTTCAGCCTGCCCGGCCAGAAGAACCCTGATGAGATGCTGCCACCTTCCCAGCACGCAGGGGTGCCCACGCAGGGGTGCCCAGCGCTGCGACGCTTCTCAGCGCAGGCTGGCACCGAGGACGTGGCAGGAGGAAGCCCATGCCTCGCACAGGAGGCTACGAAGATGACCCGAGGGCTGGAGCTCCTCCTGAGTGAGGACACGTTGGGCGAGTTGCACTGGAGGGGACCTGAGGGTGCTCCCACCACCCAGGAACAGAGCTCAAGGTGCCTCGATGACCCAGGAGTGGAGCTGAGGGTGGTCCCACCACCCATACCCCACCCTGGAGGGGACCTGAGGTGCTCCCACTACCCATGGAGCGGAGCTGAAGGTGGTACCACCACCCATATCCCACCCAGGAGAGGAGCTGAGGGTGCTCCCACCATCCAGAAGCAGAGCTGAGGGTGCTCCCACCACCCATACCCCACCCTGGAGAGAAGCTGAGGGTGCTCCCACCACCCATGGAGTGGAGCTGAGGGTGGTCCCACCACCCATATCCCACCCTGGAGAGGAGCTGAGGGTGATCCCACCACCCATATCCCATCCTAGAGGGGACCTGAGGGTGCTCTCACCACCCTCGAGAGGAGCTGAAGGTGGTCCCACCACCCATACCCCACCCTGGAGGGAGACCTGAGGGTGCTCCCACCATCCAGAAGCAGAGCTGAGGGTGCTCCCACCACCCATACCCCACCCAGGAGAGGACCTGAAGGTGGTCCCACCACCCACCCCCCAGCCCTGCAGCGGATCTGCAGATCCTCCCACCACCCATCTCCAAGGATGCTCCTTCCTCCTCAGCTCCTCCACCTCTTGATCTTGGCAAACCCGCTTTCACCGAGCCCTGGGTCACCTCCAGAGCCAACGGGAGACCTGGCAAGCCCTCGCCGAGCGTCGCCAACGTTAATCCGGGCACTGAACCGAGCTGACGAGGGACGCCGGCGAGGTCAAGGGTCACCAGCAGCCCCCGCCGCGCTCGCGTAGCATCCTCAACGGCGTCGAGCCCGCCGCCCGCTCATTTATGGCCAGCTAATTAATAAGCTGGCGGTGCCCGGCGATGCGCGGCTTCCTACGGGTTGCAGCCAGAAGCTGCTTTGCTCCTCCCCGTCTCCTCTCCCGCCGCTGACTCTGCCCACTGAGCCGCACGAAGAGGAGAAATGGAGGGGGAATTGGCCAAGACCAAAGCCCGGTTGCCCTCGTTGCTCTTGGCGTTGCTCGGCCTTGGGCCAGGTGAGTGCGTGGGGTGGCCGTCACCGAATCCTCCTCCTCCGGCGGCGGGAGCTTGGCGGTTTGGCGTTGGGGTGGGGATGATGCTGACCCCCCCGTCGTGTCATCTTCAGGCTCCTCGCAGCCCAGGTTGCCCCTCCATCCCTTTGCATCCCGACGCGAGGTGCTTCGAGCGCTCCGGTCGTACCGAAGGGATTTCGTAACCACCTCATCCACGGACCCTTCCATCTCCCCATCCTTCTGCCGGGGTCGCCGGTGCCGCTGTCACCCTTTAACCCTCCCCCCCCCCCCCCCCCGGGGGGGGCTGTGCCAGATCGGGGCAGCGAAGCAGCTCCTTACGTAAAGCAGGGGCGAGGAATCCCCTTAATTCCCAGCGCCCTAATCCACACGTTTTGAATAATTCCCATAAAACCTCCAATTCCTACAGAAAGCATCTAATTCTCCAGGGAGATTAACGAAGGGGGGGGGGATCTTCCTAACGATTAATTAGCTTGGGGAGCAGGACGGGCTGTCAGGAGGTGGTGGCACAAGGTGGTGATAAATATGTGACCCAGCTCGCGGAAAAGAAGCCGTTGACGCCGCTTCGGAGCTTTGCCGGTTCCTTGCTTTGATCCAAATTATTTGATAACAGCTTGAAGGGGGGGGGGGGGGGGGATATAAATCTGGGGTGCAAATCAGCTTCGGAGATTTTAGGGTCTTGATTGAGATGGGAGTTGGAGTTGGGATGTGTTGGGCATCAATGGGTTTATTCCTCCCCCCCCCCCCCCCCCTTCCCCTCCACTTAAATCGAGGCGATGGAGCATCGGGTTCCCGGAATGCCAGGGTAAACAGGATGAGCTGGGAGGGTGCTGGGGGTTGGGGGGGGGTGGGGGGGTCAGAGTTGGCCTGGCACTGGGTGGCTTTTCCCAGCCATCGTTTCCTCCGGCCGCTCGTACGATAACGCGGGGGTGGCCAGTGGGGACCCCCCAACCCCCACCCCCACCCCCCCATCACGCCGAGAGCCGCAGCAGACGGAGGGGTGGAAAATACCTGGAGAGATGCAGGGAGGATGCCCGTGCTGGTGCCCCGTGCTCTGGGTTAAACACGACGGGCAGCACCAAGGGGGGATTGCCAGCCGACGGACAGACGGACAGCGGACAGATGGACAGGGCGCCCATCCACCTCCAGCCTTCACACATGGCAGAAAAGCTCCCGAGCTCCAGAAGAAGCCCAAGGAGCTTCTGCAGGGCTCGTTTCTGCCTCTTCGTCTCCTCCTGTTCCCCACCCCGGACCCCAAACCCAGCACCCCGGGACCCCCAGCCCCCTCCCCTTGCTGCCTCCTGATCCCCCCGTGTCCTCCCCACTCCCACTCGTGGGCTCAGCACCCTCCCTGTGGGCTCAGTGAGCGAGCAGCGATGGGAGAGCATCCTCCTTCAGGCACCCAGAGAGCTTCTGCAGAGCCCCCCAAGCTCCTTTCTGCCACTGTGTCACCTCCTGTCACCCCCCCCAACCCCAACCCCAGCACCCCAGGACCCCCAGCTTCCCCCCCGTGTCCCCCCCACTCCCACTCGTGGGCTCAGCACCCTCCCTGTGGGCTCAGTGAGCGAGCAGCGATGGGAGAGCATCCTCCTTCAGACACCCAGAGAGCTTCTGCAGAGCCCCTCAAGCTCCTTTCTGCCACTGTGTCACCTCCTGTCACCCCCCCCAACCCCAACCCCAGCACCCCAGGACCCCCAGCTTCCCCCCCGTGTCCCCCCACTCCCACTCGTGGGCTCAGCATCCTCCCTGTGGGCTCAGTGAGCGAGCAGCAATGGGAGAAGAGCATCCACCTGAGCTCCTCCATAAGAAGACTGAGGAGCTTCTGCAGGGCTTTCTGAGGGGACTTTGTCCCCTCTTGTCTCCACCCTGGACCCCAAACCAGCACCCCAAGACCCCTGGCTTCCCCCCGTGTCCCCCCCACTCCCACTCGTGGGCTCAGCACCCTCCCTGTGGCCTCAGTGAGCGAGCAGCGATGGGAGAGCATCCTCCTTCAGGCACCCAGAGAGCTTCTGCAGAGCCCCCCAAGCTCCTTTCTGCCACTGTGTCACCTCCTGTCACCCCCCCCCAACCCCAACCCCAGCACCCCAGGACCCCCAGCTTCCCCCCCCGTGTCCCCCCACTCCCACTCGTGGGCTCAGCACCCTCCCTGGGGGCTCAGCGAGTGAGCAGCCATGGGAGAAGAGCATCCACCTGAGCTCCTCCATAAGAAGACTGAGGAGCTTCTGCAGGGCTTTCTGAGGGGACTTTGTCCCCTCTTGTCTCCACCCTGGACCCCAAACCAGCACCCCAGGACCCATGGCTTCCCCCCGTGTCCCCCCCACTCCCACTCGTGGGCTCAGCACCCTCCCTGGGGGCTCCCTCTCCGCGCTCCGGTGCCAGCACCCACAACCAACGCAGCTTCACGGGGTCCCCAGAACTTCTGAGCCACCCAAGGGAAGCGTCAGAAATTGAATCGGGTTTAAGGTTGAGCTGGAAGAACGGGGAGGAAGCAGGAGGAGAGCAACAAAAAGCTCCAGCGAGGTGGAGCACGCTCTTCGAAAGCGAAGCGAAGCGAAGCGGCGCCGTGATCCGCGGGGGCTGCTCGAGGGTTTGATAGGAGTAAACATTGGGGTTGGTTGTGTTTAATCTGCTTCTGTCTCCTGCGAGCAGGGGGGGGTGGTGGGGAGGGGGGTGGGATGCACCAAGAGGATGCAGGAGCCATCATCCCAACCATCCCAACCATCGGTAACCATGGCCACCGCTGGGTCCCGTCCCAGCAAGGATGGGTGCAAAGGTGCTTGGCCCAATCTCAGCATCCCAATGGCTGAGAGTCCTGGTCTGGGGGGGAGGGGGGGGGAGGAGGAGGAGGAGGGAGGAGGAGGAGGAGGAGGAGGAGAGGGAGAAAGGAGGAGGAGAAGGAGAAGGAGAAGGAGAAAGAAGGAGGAGGAGAAGGAGAGGGAGAAAGAAGGAGGAGGTGGAGGAGGAGGAGGAGGAGAGGGAGAAAGAAGGAGGAGAAGGAGAAGGAGAAAGAAGGAGGAGGAGAAGGAGAGGGAGAAAGAAGGAGGAGGTGGAGAAGGAGGAGGAGAAGGAGGATCATGGAATGGTTTGGGTCAGAAGGGACCTTAAATATCATCCAGTTCCAACACCCCTGCCATGGGAGGGACACCTCCAAGGAGGAGGAGGAGAAGGAGGAAGAGGAGGAGGAGAAGGAGAAGGAGAAGGAGAAGGAGGAGGAGAAGGAGAAGGAGAAGGAGAAGGAGAAGGAGACGGAGAAGGAGAAGGAGGAGAAGGAGCTATCCCAGCAGCAGAGGGACGTGGGGGGCTGCGGGGGCCCTGGCCGGGAGAGGAGACAGCTTGTAGGTAGGCGGGAGCTGCCAGGAGCGCAGGAGGTGGTGCTGAGCAGCTCCTGGCAGTGATTTTTGCAGAGAGCTGTCGAAACTGCCAAAAAAACCCACCCCGTGGTGGAAGCTCAGATGGAGGATTGAAATCTGCCCCGTGGTGGGACAGGGAGCTGCCCGGGGTGGGGGCAGCAAAGCCCATCCTGGGGGGAATCACCGTGGTTCTGCGTCTTGGAGGTGGCTACATCCAACTATGGGGTAAAAAGCCCTTTTGCAGGTGGGGAAACTGAGGCACGGAGAGGTGATGGGGTTTCACCAGGGTAAAGAGAATCATAGGATGGGTTGGGTTGGAAGGAACCTTGAAAATCACCCAGTTCCAGCTCTGGGGGAAACTGAGGCACGGAGCAAGGATGGGGTCAGCAGGGTAAAGAGAATCATGGAATCATGGAATGGGTTGGGTTGGAAGGGACGTTGAAGCCCAACCAGTTCCAACCCTGAGGGAAACTGAGGCACGGAGCAAGGATGGGGTTCAGCAGGGTGAACGGAATCTTAGGATCATGGAATTGTAGAATGGTTTGGGTTGGAAGAGACATTAAAGATCATCCAGTTCCAGCTCCGAGGGAAACTGAGGCACGGAGAGATGATGGGGTTCACCAAAGCAAACCGAATCATGGAATAATGTAATGGTTTGGGTTGGAAGGGACCCTAAAGATCATCCAGTTCCAGCTCCGAGGGCAACTGAGGCACGGAGCAAGGATGGGTCTCACCAAAGCAAACCGAATCATGGAATGGTTTGGGTTGGAAGGGACCTTGAAGATCACCCAGTTGCAGCCTCGAGGGAAACGGAGGCACGGAGCGATGTTGGGCTTCACCGGGGCAAACAGAAAGCCCCGAGTGGGGGCGATAACCCTTGTCGATTTTTCGTAGGCATCTTGGCCGAGGCGCGTTTTAAGGCGGACAATGAGGTTTTGCAGCTGCTGGCTGGGAACTCCTCCCAGTCTCTGTTGGAGCGATGTTCTGGTGAGAGCCCGGCCGACGTTCAGATGGGGCACCCGCATCTGAACCCGTAGATGAGATGCTTTCTTCTTCTTTATGGAAACCAGTCTCCAACCCCAGCATCCTTCCCTCCCTGCCGGAGCAGGAGGCATCTCCGTTGGGATACGGAGTCTTCTAGGTGGGACATCCTCGTCCCCAACCTCTAGAGGAACCCAACGAGTGGAGAAGACACCGTGCGGCTGCGTCAGGGCAGGGAGATGCTGCTTCTTCCCCTCAAAAAGGGACTCAACCCCAAGGGTCCTTCTGTTCCCAGCTTGTCCTCGCTGTCCCCAGCTTGTCCCCGCTGTCCCCACCTTGTCCCCACGCACCTGGTGACTTCCCACCTTGTCCACAGAGCTCCTCTTTGGCCAAGCCCGGGCGCAGCCTCAGCAGGTGAACGGTGTCCTGGGGGGGTCGGTGCTCCTCGCCCCATCTTTGCCCCCCAACAAGACGGTGAAGGAGATCGAGTGGAGCTTCTCAGCGGGCGCCGGTGCCACCATCCAAGTGGCAGAGTTGGGCCCTGGTGGCTTCGAGCGTCCAGACCCCAAGGATCGGTTCAAGGACCGCTTGGAGATGTTCAACCAAACGGCGCTGAGGATCAGGGCGCTGGAACGGGGCGACAGCGGGGTCTACGGGGCCAGGATCAAACTGCACCCGGCGCTGGTGGAGGATCAGTCCTTCAACCTCTCCGTCTACGGTGAGCGACCGCGTGCCAGCGCTTGGCAGAGGTGCTGGAACCCCGGAGAGGGTGCACCAACACCTTGATGGGTGGGGAAACTGAGGCACGGAGCAAGGATGGGGTTCACCAGGGCAAAGAGAATCCTAGAATCATGGAATGGGTTGGGTTGGAAGGGACCTGAAAGCCCATCCAGTTCCAGATCTGAGGGAAACTGAGGCACAGCGTGATGTTGGGGTTCACCAGGGCAAGGAGAAAGCCCCAAGTGGGAGAGAGGACCCTTTCCAGGTGGGGAAACTGAGGCACAGAGCAACGATGAGGTTCACCAGGGCAAGGAGAATCATGGAATGGGTTGGATTAGGAGGAACCTTGTAGACAATCCAGTTGCAACCCTGAGGGAAACCGAGGCACGGAGCAAGGATGGGGTCCACCAGGGCAAGGAGAAAGCCCCAAGTGGGAGAGAGGACCCTTTCCAGGTGGGGAAACCGAGGCACGGAGCGATGCTGGGGTTCCCCAGGGTGAGCTCAGCCCCCAACCTTTGCCCCCCGCTGCCTGCAGCCCCCCAAGCTCCGCACGAGGCCAAAGCCCGTCACCCCAGAGGTCCTCGAGGTGGCTCTGCCCGAGCCAAGCGTGACGGTGGGGCTGAGCAGGGTGGGACGTCCCTGCCACCCCGCGCTGATCCGTGCCCTCCGTTGGCTCCAGAGTCGGTCCCGAGTCCCCGGACCCGCAGCCAACTCTTGGCCAGCACCGTGGAGTGGTGCAACCTCACCCTGCAGTGCCAGGGCGCGGGCAAAGGCGCCGTCAACGTCACCTGGAAGAGGGACAACATCATCCGCGAGCTGACCTCTGACCGCCACCAGCTTTCCAAAGATGGCACAACCCTACGGGTGGCCTTGCCACCCAACGCCGCCAACGTCACCTACGCCTGCACCGTCAGCAACCCAGCAGACCACAAGGTCGTCCTCTTCGACCTCCAAGCCATCTGCCAAAGCGGAGGTGGGACCTTCGTCCTGGGGTGGGGTGGGGTGGGGTGGGGTTGTTCCACGGCATCTTGGCACGAGGTGGGCACAACTTTTTTTTTGGGGGGGGGGGGGTTGGGGGTGGCACCACTCAGAGCTTCTCCTTTTGCCCTCCCAGGTGGCCAAACGTCCTTCTCGAAGTCGGGGTACATCGTCCTCACCCTCATCCTGCTCGTGGTGAGCTTGGGGGGAGCCTTTTGGTGCTGGAGGATGAATAGCGAGAAGGCAGCTGACCCAGGCAAGTGACCCCCCCCCCCCCCATCCCCCCCCCCCCAGAGCAAATGGGGTTTGGGGGGCTGGGGGAGTGTGGAGGGGGTGTTTTCCAGCCCCCCCCTTCAAATCCCCCTCCCCTCGCAGCTGCCACCCCCACGGTCCCCGCCGAGGAGAGCCCCACGGACCCCCAGTACGCGGAGATCGTGCGCAGGAGCCCCCCGGAAGGTAATGACCAGGTGAGGCCCCCCGGGGGGGGTAGGGGGGGGTGGGGGGCACTGGGGGGGCTGCACAAGGAGGGGGGGGTGGGGAGGCACCAAATACATTGGGGGCACGGCCAAACTGGGGGTCCTCAGCCACGCTGGGGTGATGGCATCGAGGGGGTCCCAGTCACACCATGACCAAACTGGGGGCACCCAACCACATGGGGGGGCTCAGGGACATTGGGGGTCCCAGTCACACTGGGGGTCCCAGCCATACTGGGGGTCACAGGGACATTGGGGTCATGGCCAAACTGGGGGTCCTCAGCCACACTGGGGTGATGGCATCACGGGGGTCCCAGTCACACCATGACCAAACTGGGGGCACCCAAACATATAGGGGGGCACAGGGACACTGGGGGTCCCAGTCACACTGGGGTGAGGTCATCACAGGGGTCCCAGTCACCCCAAGGTCAAACTGGGGGGACCCAAACACATGGGGGGGCACAGGGACATTGGGGTCACAGCCAAACTGGGGTCTCAATCAAACTGGGGGTCCTCAGCCACGCTGGGGTGCTGGCATCACGGGGGTCCCAGTCACCCCAAGGTCAAACTGGGGGCACCCAACCACATGGGGGGGCACAGGGACATTGGGGGTCCCAGTCACACTGGGGTGAGGTCATCACAGGGGTCCCAGTCACCCCAAGGTCAAACTGGGGGCACCCAACCACATGGGGGGGCACAGGGACATTGGGGTCACAGCCAAACTGGGGTCTCAATCAAACTGGGGGTCCTCAGCCACGCTGGGGTGATGGCATCACGGGGGTCCCAGTCACCCCAAGGTCAAACTGGGGGCACCCAACCACATGGGGGGGCACAGGGACATTGGGGGGTCCCAGTCACACTGGGGTGAGGTCATCACAGGGGTCCCAGTCACCCCAAGGTCAAACTGGGGGCACCCAACCACATGGGGGGGCACAGGGACATTGGGGGTCCCAGTCACACTGGGGGTCCCAGCCATACTGGGGGTCACAGGGACATTGAGGTCACGGCCAAACTGGGGGTCCTCAGCCACGCTGGGGTGATGGCATCACAGGGGGTCCCAGTCACACCATGACCAAACTGGGGGGACCCAAACATATAGGGGGGCACAGGGACATTGGGGGTCCCAGTCACACTGGGGTGAGGGCATCACAGGGGTCCCAGTCACCCCAAGGTCAAACTGGGGGGACCCAAACACATGGGGGGGGCACAGGGACATTGGGGTCACAGCCAGACTGGGGTCTCAATCAAACTGGGGGTCCTCAGCCAAACTGGGGGTCCTCAGCCACGCTGGGGTCATGGCATCGAGGGGGTCCCAGTCACACCATGGCCAAACTGGGGGCACCCAAACACATGGGGGGGCACAGGGACACTGGGGGTCCTCAGCCAAACTGGAGGTCACACAGACATTGGGGTCACGGCCAAACTGGGGGTCCTCAGCCACGCTGGGGTGAGGGCATCACAGGGGTCCCAGTCACCCCAAGGTCAAACTGGGGGGGACCCAACCACATTGGGGGTCACAGGGACATTGGGGTCACGGCAAAACTGGGGTCTCAGTCAAACTGGGGGTCCTCAGCCAAACTGGGGGTCCTCAGCCACGCTGGGGTGATGGCATCGAGGGGGTCCCAGTCACACCATGACCAAACTGGGGGCACCCAAACATATGGGGGGGCACAGGGACATTGGGGTCACAGCCAAACTGGGGGTCCTCAGCAAAACTGGGGGTCACAGCTATGCTGGGGTGATGGCATCACAGGGGTCCTGGCCAAACTGGGGGTCCCAGCTCTGCTGGGATCTTCAGCAAACTGGGGCTCCTGGCCAAACTGGGGTCCCAGCCACACTGGAGTCATGACAACAATGGGGGTCTCCACCAAACTGGGGGTCCTGGCCATGCTGGGGTCTCCACCTCCTGGCCACATTGGGCGTCCTTGGCCAAACTGGGGTCCCAGTAACCCTGGAGGTCCCAGCCACGCCAAGGTCCTGGCCACCGGTGGTCCTGCCCCACCCCCCACCCCTCCCAGGACACCCATGGGTGCAAGCTGGGCAGATCATCCCATGGGGGCCTCCTCGGAGCTGGAGATGGGAGTGGGACCAGTAGGGTCCCTGAGCAGCCCCCCAACTTCTGCTGCAGGGCCTGGGTCACCCTGAGACCCCCCAGGAGCCGAGCTCGCCGCAGAAAGCCCCGGTCACCACCGTCTACGAGCAGATCCACCGAGCACCAGAGGACACGGCCGAGGAGGTGACATAGTCCTTCAGGTGTGGAGAAGGTGGTGGTGGGGCTGAGTTTTGGGGACCTCGCAGAGGCTGAAGGGTCTCCTCTCTCCCTCAGGCAGAGCCGGAGCATCGGGACCTCCCGCAAGGGCTGTAAAGTGCGTTTTGTGCCAAATCCGGACCCTCCAGCCCCTCCCGTTTCGGCTCCGGGGATGGGAGGCACCATCTCCATCTCGGGGTGCTTTCTACCCCCTCCTCGACCTCTGGTTTCGCTCCAACCTCCTTTGTTTGACGCCCTCCGAGACTGTTTGGGGAGTGGGATTCCCAGAGATGAGCGATGGTGGCGAAGCTGGAGACCCTCCGTGGTCCCTGGATGCTCCAAGATGCCCCAAGATGCCCCAGGATGCTTGAAGATGCTCCAGGATGCTCCACGTTGTCCGGGATGACCCAAGATGTTCCAGGATGTCCAGGATGCTCCGGGATGGCCAAGATACTTCAGGATGCCCTAAGATGCCCCAAAATGCTCCAGGATGTCCAGGATGCCCCAAGATGCTCCAGGACGTCCCAAAATGCTCCAGGATGTTCTGGGATGCTCCAGGATGTCCGAGATGCTCCAGGATGCCCTAAAGTGCCCCAAGATGCCCCAAGATGCTCCAGGATGCTTGAAGATGCTCCAGGATGCTCCAGATTGTCCAGGATGACCCAAGATGTTCCAGGATGTCCAGGATGTTCTGGGATGCTCCAGGATGTCCGAGATGCTCCAGGATGCCCTAAGGTTCCCCAAGATGCCCCAAGATGCTCCAGGATGTCCAGGATGCCCCAAGATGCCCCAAGATGCTCCAGGATGCTCTGGGATGTTCTGGGATGCTCCAGGATGTCCAGGATGCTCTGGGATGTCCAGGATGCTCCAGATACCCTAAGATGTCCCAAGATGCTCCAGGATGCTCTGGGATGTTTCAGGATGATCCAGGATGACCCGAGATGCTCCAAGATGCTCCAGGATGCTCCGGGGATGGCCAAGATGCCCCAGGATGCCCCAAGATGCTCCGGAATGCTCCAGGATGCTCTGAGATGCCTCAAGATGCACCAGGATGTCCAAGATGCCCCAGGATGCTCCGGGATGTCCAAGATACCCTAAGATGCTCCAGAATACTCTGGGATGTCCCAGGACATCCAAGACGTTCAAGATGCTCCGGGATGGGGAGACCTCAGGTTTCACCTCCCCGTGTGCCACCTGGGATTGGGGACACTGGGGAGGGCAAGGTGCTGGAGGTCCAGGATGAGACCCTCCTGGGGCAAACTGACGTCCTAAAACCCCTCCCCACCCACCAAAACTCCAGGTCACCCCTGAGGGACCTTCCGTGGGGAGGAGGGGAACCACCTGCCCACATGCTTTGCCACTGCCACCAAGACCAGGGGTGGGGACACCAGCCCTGGCCCATCCTGAGGAGCATCTCCAGGGGTCGCGGAGGGATGCGGAAGGGACCATTTGCCTGCATGGATCCACCAAGAAGCACCCCAATATCCCCCAGCACCCACCCCCCACCACCCACCCCCCCCCCCCAATAGGTGTTGCCTCGCGATGGGAGAGGGGGGGGGGTCTCACTGCCTGTGTGTCCAACACCCACTGTCACGGGGTCCCCTCGCTCGGCCGGACCTCCCGACGCTGAAGAAATAAATGTTGGTGAGATGAGAGGGCAGAGCTGAGAGGGCGCGCGAGGGGGTGGGCGACCATCGGAGAGGGACCTCGCGGCGAGGGAGGGGGGGTTCTGCTCCTCCGCTCCACCTGCTGAGACCCCACCTGGAGCCCCACGAGATGTTCTGGAAGCCTCGGCGCACGGAAGGACCTGGATCGTGGGATGGGTTGGGTTGGAAGGGACCTCCAAGCCCACCCAGTGCCACCCCCTGCCATGGAACCTCCCACTGGGTCAGGGGGCTCCAAGCCCCATCCAACCTGGCCTTGGACACCTCCAGGTGGTCTCCTGGGTGATGTGGGGGGAGGGGGGGGGGGGGTCCATAGAGCCCCAATCCCGCACAGCCTGGTCCCACACGGGTGGATCCGGCACAGCTGGATCCCCGTGTCGTGCTCTCTACGCTCCCCAGGAGCCCTGCACAGCTGGAGCCCTGCACAGCTGGAGCCCCACACTCTCATGTCCCTGCATACCCGGACCCCTGCACATCTGGATCCTCATATTCTCTTGTCCCTACATACCTGGACCCCTGCACATCTGGATCCTCATATTCTCTTGTCCCTACATACCTGGACCCCTGCACATCTGGATCCTCATATTCTCTTGTCCCTACATACCTGGACCTCTGCACATCTGGATCCCCACATTCTTGTTCTCCTGCATACCGAGACCCTTGCACATCTGGATCCCCACACTCTCATGTCCCTGCACAGCTGGATCCCTGCACATCTGGATCCCCACACTCTCATGTCCCTGCGTACCCGGACCCCTGCACATCTGGATCCTCATATTCTCTTGTCCCTGCACAGCTGGATCTCTGCACATCTGGATCCCCACACTCTCATTCTCCTGCATACCCGGACCCCTGCACATTTGGATCCTCATACTCTCGTGTCCCTGTGCAGCTGGATCCCTACACATCTGGATCTCCGTACTCTCACGCTCCTGCATTCCCAGACCCCTGCACGTCTGGATCCCCACACTCTCCCTGCACAGCTGGATCCCCACACTCTCTTGCTCCTTCACAGCCAGATCCCCTCACAGCTGGATCCTCACACAGCTGGACCTTTCGTACCAGGATCCTCACACAGCTAAATGCCTGCACATCTGGATCCCCACCCTCTCGTGCTCCTCTCCAGCTCCCTGCACATCTGGATCCTCATACACTCCTGCATACCTGGACCCCTGCACATCTGGATGCCCATACTCTCCCTGCACAGCTGGATCCCTGCACATCTGGATCCCTGCACATCTGGATCCCCTCACAGCTGGATTCTGGCACAATTGGATCCCCTCACAGCCGGACCCCCTCACAGCTGGATCCACGCACAGCTGGATCCCCGCACAGCTGGATCCCCGCACAGCTGGATCCACGCACAGCCGGACCCCCTCACAGCCGGACCCCCTCACAGCTGGATCCCCTCACAGCTGGATCCCCATACAAAGGACCCCCTCACAGCCGGACACCCTCACAGCTGGATCCCCTCACAGCTGGACCCCCGCACAGCTGGATCCCCATACAAAGGACCCCCTCACAGCCGGACCCCCGCACAGCTGGATCCCCGCACAGCTGGATCCCCTCACAGCTGGATCCCCATACAAAGGACCCCCTCACAGCCGGACACCCTCACAGCTGGATCCCCTCACAGCTGGACCCCCGCATAGCTGGACCCCCGCACAGCTGGATCCCCATACAAAGGACCCCCTCACAGCCGGACCCCCGCACAGCTGGATCCCCGCACAGCTGGATCCCCGCACAGCTGGATCCCCGCACAGCTGGATCCCCTCAGACCCCAAGGATCCCTTGGCAGGCGGATCCCCACACTCCTGCGCTCCCGCACAGCTGGGTCCCCGCACAGCCCCCCCGCCCCCCCCCCTTTCTCCTGCTCCTGCACATCTGGATCCGCCCCCCCCCCCCCCAGCCGCATTCCCGCACACTTCGCTTCCCTCCTCTTTTTGTCCCCTCTCGGGCGCCGTCGCGGCGCGCGGGGCGGGGCCGGGTGGTGGGTGGGGGCGTGGCCGTGCGTGCGCGCTCCCGCCGGCACGACTGGGGCGGGGGCGGTGGCGGCCGGAAGCGGAAGCGGCGTGGGCGCGTGCCCGGAAGTGTGTGGGCGGTGGCGGCGGTTCCGGTTCCGGCGGCCGCAGTGCGGGGGAGGCGGCGGCGGCAGCGAGGAGAGCGGCGCGCACCCCGCATCGGCACCGCGGCACACACCCCCCCGCGCCGCCCCCGCAGGTGCGTCCCGAGCCGCCGCCTCCCGCGAATCCACGGCGGGGGGGGGGGGAGGGGGGGCGGCTGCGGGCGAGGCCTCGCCCCGGGGGGGGGGTGGGGGAGGGGGGGGGTAGCGAGCGGGGGTGTCTTGGGAACCGGAGGCTTTGGGAAGGGCGGGGGGGGCGGTCGATGTTGGGGTCCTTGCGGGGAGAAGCAAAGACCCCCCGGGTACTGGAGGTGGGGGGGGACGGGAAACGTGGGCGTCCCGGTAACCGAGGAGCCCGCGGCTGCTGGGGGGGAGGGGGGGAATGGGGATCCCTCGGTTACGCGAGTGCGAGGAAGGATCGTGAGTGTTTGGGAACCGAGAGCCATGGACCTCCCCGGTAACCGGGGAGCCGCGGCTGCCGGGGGAGGGGGCGACGGGAGGGCTAAACGGGACCCTTCCCGGTTACCGGAGGGGGGAGGAAGAAACGCCCCCCCCCCCTCCCCTCCCCAGTAACCGGGCAGCTGCGGTTACCGGGGGAGGGGGCGACGGGGGGTGAAACAGGGACACTTTCCCCCACCCCATCGGAGGCGTGGGTGCCCCTGGGAACCGGGAGCCGCGGCTGCCGGGGAGGGGGCGGCGAGGGGGTAAACGGTGATCTGTCGGTTACCGGAGGGGGTGGAGGGAACGTGGGTGTCCTGGGAACCGGGGAGCTGTCTTTACACCCGGCAACTGGAGAGCTATTGGTTCTCCCGGGAACCGGGGAGCCGTGGCTGCCGGGGGAGGGGGCGACGGGGACGGGGGGAGGGAGTAAACAAGGACCCCCCTGTCGGTTACCGGAGGCTTTGGACGGCGGGGGGTGGTGACGGACCCCCCTCTCGGTTACCGGAGCAGGGGGAAGGGAACGTGAGTGCCCCTGGGACCCGGGGAGCAGCGGCTGCCGGGGCAGAGGGCGGCGATGCTGGGGGCGGGGGGGGCAATAAACGGAGCCCCCGCCCTCGGTTACCGGAGGCTCCGGGAGGGGGCGGCGGGGGAGGTAAAGGAGGACCTCTCGGTTACCGGAGGGGGGTGAGAGAGAACGTGGGTGTCCCCGGTAACCGGAGATCTTGGGTGCCCCCGGGAATGGCGGAGCTACCGGAGGCTTTGGGTCCGGGGATTGCGGGCGGGGGGGGGGGGCGGTGTTGGGGGAGGAAATGGGGACCTCCCGTTACCGGAGCGAGGGGCAAGGAACGTGGGTGCCCCCGGGAACGGCAAAGCCGCGGTGACCGGAGGCTTTGGGTAGCGAGGGGGGGAGGGTGTAAACAGAGACAACACCCCCCGCCCGGTTACCGGAGGCTTTGGACGCCGATGCCCGGGGGGGGGGGGGGGCGGGCTGCAGGGGGGAAACGGGGGACCCTTCGATTACCGGAGAGGGGGTTGAGGATACCGTGGGTGCTCCCGGTAATCGGGGAAACCGTGGCTACCGGGGGAGGGGGCAGCAGTGGCTGTTGGAGGCCTTGCGGGGTGGAAATGAGGACCCTCCGGTTACCGGAGGTGATGGGGGGGGGGGGGGCGGGATAGACGAACCCCCCCCTCCTCCGGTTACCGGAGCAGAGGGAGAGCGGTGTAGGTACCTCCGGTAACCGGGGAGCTGCGGCAGCTGGAGGCTCCGGGGGGGTGGGGTGGGGGTGTAGGATTTGGGGGTCTTGTAGGAGTAAACGGGGGGACCCCCCCCCCTTCTCGGTTACCGGAGGGAGGGAGGTAGCAGGGCATTAACGGGAGGCTGTAACGGGGGGGGGGGGGGGGGGCGCCCACCTCGCCTCCTCCTAGAGCCGTTTCCAAGCTTGGAGTGAGAAAAAATAGGGGGGGGGGCTCCCCCAGTTCCCCAAAATTGGGGGGGGACGACACCTTCCTGCCGAGCCCCCCCCCCCCCCCCCCCCCCGCCGAAAACAGCTGGAAGGGGGAGACCTTCCTGCCAAGCCCCCCCCCGAAAACAGCTGGAAGGGGGAGACCTTCCTGCCGAGCCCCACCCCCCCCCCACCCCCCCCGAAAACAGCTGGAAGGGGGAGACCTTCCTGCCGAGCCCCCCCCCCCCCCCCGAAAACAGCTGGAAAGGGGGGAGACCTTCCTGCCGAGCCCCCCCCCCCCCCAGAAAACAGCTGGAAGGGGGAGACCTTCCTGCCGAGCCCCCCCCCCCCCAGAGAAACAGCTGGAAGGGGGAGGACCTTCCTGCCGAGCCCCCCCCCCCCCCCCCACCCCACCCCCCCCCCCCCCCGAAAACAGCTGGAAGGGGGAGACCTTCCTGCCGAGCCCCCCCCCCCCCCCCGAAAACAGCTGGAAGGGGGAGACCTTCCTGCCGAGCCCCCCCCCCCCCCCCCCCGAAAACAGCTGGAAGGGGGAGACCTTCCTGCCAAGCCCCCCCCCCGAAAACAGCTGGAAGGGGGGAGACCTTCCTGCCGAGCCCCCCCCCCCCAAAAACAGCTGGAAGGGGGAGACCTTCCTGCCGAGCCCCCCCCCCCCGAAAACAGCTGGAAGGGGGGAGACCTTCCTGCCGAGCCCCCCCCCCCTGAAAACAGCTGAAGGGGGAGACCTTCCTGCCGAGCCCCCCCCCCCCCCCCGAAAACAGCTGGAAGGGGGAGACCCTTCCTGCCGAGCCCCCCCCCCCGAAAACAGCTAGACCTTCCTGCCGAGCCCCCCCCCCCCCCCCCCCAAAAACAGCTGGAATCGTCCAAAACGGGCTCGGGAGCCGGGATTGTCCCCCCTCCCCCTCCCCTCGCTGGCACATCTGGGCCAGCTCAGCAGTTGTGTATTTTGGCACCGGAGCCGTCTCGGAACGGCAGACAAACTGTGCCGGGCTTGTTCCCGGCTCGGCCGGCGGCGGCGGCGGCGGGGCCGCAGGCAGGGAGGTTTTCCCGATTCTCCATAACGAGGTGGAAAAACAACACGGGGACGGTGGTGGTTGTGGAGGCACCAGGGCAGGAGGAAAGGATTCGTTCCCGCTTTTCCGTGGTGGGATGGAAAAACCGATGGGAACGGTGGTGGTTGAGGAGACGTCGGAGTGGGAGGAAAGGATTCATTGCCACTTTTCCATGGTGGGATGGAAAAACGAGACGGGAGTGGTGGTGGATACGGAGGCTGCGGGGCAGGAGGGAAGGATTCATTCCCGCTTTTCCGTAACATGGTGGAAAAACGGGACTGGAATGGTGGTAGTTAAGGAGAAACTTGGGTAGAAGGAAGGGATTCGTTCCTGCTTTTTCCCAACGGGGTGGAAAACCAAACGGGAATGGTGGTGGTTGTGGAGATGTTGGGGCAGGAGGAAACGATTCATTCCCACTTTTCCATGGTGGGATGGAAAAAACGATGGGAATGGTGGTGGTTGTGGAGACCCCAAGGCAAGAGACGGGGATTTGTTCCCACTTTTCCATGGTGGGATGGAAAAATAGATGGGAATGGTGGTGGTTATGGAGAACCTGGGGCAGGAGGAAGGGATTCATTCCTGCTTTTCCATAACGAGGTGGAAAAACAAGCGGGAATGGTGGTGGTTATGGAGACCCCAAGGCAAGAGAGAGGGATTTGTTCCCACTTTTCCATGGTGGGATGGAAAAATAGATGGGAATGGTGGTGGTTAGGGAGAACCTGGAGTGGGAGGAAAGGATTCATTCCTGTCTTTCCATCGTAGGCTGCAAAACCAACATGGGGATGGTGGTGGTTATGGAGAACCTGGGGCAGGAGGAAGGGATTCATTCCCACTTTTCCATGGTGGGATGAAAAACCAATGGGAATGGTGGTGGTTATGGAGACCTCGGAGTGGGAGGAAAGGATTCATTCCCACTTTTCCATAACAAGGTGGAAAAACGGGACTGGAGTGGTGGTAGTTAAGGAGAACCTTGGGTGGAAGGAAAGGATTCATTCCTGCTTTTTCCCAACGGGGTGGAAAACCAAACGGGAATGGTGGTGGTTATGGAGAACCTGGGGCAGGGGGAAGGGATTCATTCCTGCTTTTCCATAACGAGGTGGAAAACCAAACGGGAATGGTGGTGGTTATGGAGACACCAGGGCAGGAGAAAGGGATTCATTCACTTTTCAGTGGTGGGATGGAAAAATAGATGGGAATGGTCATGGTTAGGGAGGTGTCGGTGCACAAGAAGGGATTCATTCCCACTTTTCCATGGTGAGGTGGAAAACCAATTGGGAACGGTGGTGGTTATGGAGGTGTTGGGGCAGGAGGAAGGGATTCAATCCCACTTTTCCACAACGAGGTGGCAAACCAAGCGGGAATGGCGGTGGGTGTGGAGAACCCAGGTTGTGTCCCTTAGGATGAGCGGGGTTACGGCTGGAGGTGGCCTCTCCGGAGGAATCGGGGCCGCTGATGCCGCTTTCCTTCTGTTTCGCAGTCAGCAGGAGAGAGAAAATGAAAGCAGGCTGCAGCATCGTGGATAAGCCAGAAGGAGGAGGAGGTAAGGAAGTCCAAAAGCTGAGTTGTTCAGCTGCTGGGAATTCTTTTTCCAGGATAAAGAAGCTCAGAAGGGATTAATTCCACCTCTCCCCAAAGCTCCCGTCCGTGGGCAAAGCCGTGCGTGAGCGAGGATCGATCGGATCTGCCGGGGTGGGGATGAGTTTTTAAGAGGGCTGGGTTTAATATGGAAAAAAACCCTTCCCGGCGATGCTTTATCCCTAAGGATTTGGGATTCCTAAGGTGGATCCCCCTCCGGGCTGGCAGAGCTCGTGCCTGGTTTTGTCTCCGCCGCAGCCTACGATAGCGGTGTGGGCGGTGTCGGAGCGTGATGCGCCTCCTTCCACGCTGCTGCCGGAGCCTGAAATTGTGGCCACGATGATTTGGAAAGTAAAAACACCCCAACCCACCCTCGCGTTCGGAATTGTGCTGGGAAACTATTCCGAGAAAGCTGGACTTGGCAGGCGCTCAGAAACATCTGCTCTGGCGCGCTTGAAGCTGGAGGGAGCTGCCATGCTTGGAAACGGGGCGGGGGGGGAACGGATGATGCGACTGGGAGCAGCCGTGAGAAGGACTTGGGGTGCTGGGGGAGGAGAAGCCCAACATGAGCCGATCGTGCGCTTCCAGCCCAGAAACCCCCCCGTGTGCTGGGCTGCACCCAGAGCAGGGGGAGCAGAGGGGGAGGGAGGGGGTTCTGCCCCTCTGCTCCGCTCTGTGAGACCCCACCTGGAGCCCTGGGTCCAGCTCTGGAGTCCTGAGCACAGGAAGGACCTGGAGCTGTTGGAGCGAGGCCAGAGGAGGCCACGGAGATGATGCGAGGGCTGGAGCAGCTCCTGTGCGAGGCCAGGCTGGGAGAGTTGGGGTTGTTCAGCTGGAGAGGAGAAGGCTCTGGGGAGACCTTAGAGCAGCTCCCAGGGCTGAAAGGGGCTCCAGGAAAGCTGGGGAGGGGCTTTTTCCAAGGCCTGGAGTGATGGGATGAGGGGGAACGGCTTTAAATTGGAAAAGGGAAGATTTAGATTGGACATTGGGAAGAAATTCTTCAGGCTGAGGGTGGGGAGGCCCTGGCCCAGGGTGCCCAGAGCAGTGGTGGCTGCCCCATCCCTGGAGGTGCCCAAGGCCAGGTTGGATGGGGCTTGGAGCCCCCTGACCCAGTGGGAGGTGTCCCTGCCCATGGCAGGGGGTGGCACTGGATGGGCTTGGAGGTCCCTTCCAACCCAACCCATTCCATGATTCTAACTGGAGTTGCTGAGAGCTCTCTGCCCTCACCCCTCCCTCAATATCAGCACCCCGAATGCTCGGATCTGGATTATCCGACATATTTCAGCCTTCCAGAATCCAAGTTTTAGCCAGATCTGAAGCTTTTGGGCTTCTTGCTCTTTTTCCTGCTTTTGCCCCTTCAGTGTTCCTATTTCTGTTACGGTTTGGGGCTTCTCCAAGGAGCAGGGAGCTAATATGAGTGGGAAAAGAAGTAGCTGGGGTAGGGAAGTCGTGTTTTCCTGCTTCCACGTTGGAAGTTAATGACAGGAAGATGTGTGAGGGGAGATTTTGATCAGATATTGGGAAGAGGTTCTTCACACGGGGCATGGTGGAGCTCTGGAACAGCTCCCAGGGAAGCAGTCACAGCCCCAAGCCTGAGAGTATTCAAGAAACACTTGGCCAACACCCTCAGCCACACGGGGTGACTGTTGGGGTGTCCTGGGCAGGGACAGGAGTTGGACTGGATGGTCCTTGTGGCTCCATTCCAGCTCAGGTCATTCCGTGATTCTAAATTGGAATTTCAACCCCCAGTGATGCTTTGTGGTCTCGCTCTGGAGAAATCCTGATAGATACGTGGTGGAGCTCAGCAGTTTTCAGCTCCTGGCACCGTCCGAATGACTTTTCCTTTCATTTTTTGATCCCTTCCAAGGTTATCATTTCCCGGAGTGGGCGTACAAGACGGAATCGAGCCCCGGCTCCCGCCAGATCCAGTTATGGCATTTCATCCTGGAGCTGCTGCAGAAGGAGGAGTTCCGCCACGTCATCGCGTGGCAGCAGGGCGAGTACGGGGAATTCGTCATCAAGGACCCCGACGAGGTGGCCCGGCTGTGGGGCAGGAGGAAATGCAAACCCCAGATGAACTACGACAAACTCAGCCGGGCGCTCAGGTGAGCAGGAGTCTCCATGGAAGCGAGGGGATGGCCAGGAGTCCACATTCCACCCTCCCCACTCTGTTAGAGCGAGGTCAGAGGACTCGCTGCCTCGGCAAAGGCCCCTTGTTTGCTTTAGTTCACATTCTGCCCCTCTTTTCTGGTGAGTTACTTGGAGTCCTGTGTCCAGGTCTGGAGTGTCCAGGTCTGGAGTCCTGAGCACAGGAAGGACCTGGAGCTGTTGGAGCGAGGCCAGAGGAGGCCACGGAGATGATGCGAGGGCTGGAGCAGCTCCTGTGCGAGGCCAGGCTGGGAGAGTTGGGGTTGTTCAGGCTGGAGAGGAGAAGGCTCTGGGGAGACCTTAGAGCAGCTCCCAGGGCTGAAAGGGGCTCCAGGAAAGCTGGGGAGGGGCTCTGGCTCAGGGAGTGCAGGGATGGGACGAGGGGAACGGTTTGGAGCTGGAAGAGGGGAGATTGAGCTGAGATCTTGGGGAGAAATGTTTTGGTGTGAGGGTGGGGAGGCCCTGGCCCAGGGTGCCCAGAGCAGTGGTGGCTGCCCCATCCCTGGAGGTGCCCAAGGCCAGGTTGGATGGGGCTTGGAGCCCCCTGACCCAGTGGGAGGTGTCCCTGCCCATGGCAGGGGGTGACACTGGATGGGCTTTGATGTTCCCTCCAACCCAAACCATTCCATGATTCTATGATTCCCGGCCTGGGTTGCGGGCAGCTCCAGTTCCTGGAGGTCTGTATCCGCCGTTGGGGTCTGACCATGCTTGGATGTGATGAAAAGTGCCTGCATCCCTGGGCCAGGCTCTGTTTCACAGTGTGAGTTGGCTTCAGGTTGTTTCTATCAGGATGACTTCCTTCCAGGGACCTTTTCTGTCTCTTTTCACCGCCGTTGGCTCGAGCAGCGCCGGTGTGGGAGGAGAGCAGAGGTGGTGTCTTACTGCACACCAAGAGTACCTTTCAGAGAGCAGCTCCCCTTCCAAACAGAATCAAACTGGCTGCTTTCCTGCTCAGTCCATGCTGGGCAGAGTTCATCACCGGTCCCCCAGGGTAATTCCCAAGCCCTGATGACAGGAATTTGGGTATCCTTAGGGATATCCTTGAGCGTGTGAGGCAGACTGGGCATCCCTCACTTTGTGCTTCACGCAAAGCCTTTGGTGCAGCTCTTCCCGCTTTATTTAGACCCTTCCATAGTGGTTTTCCCCATGCTGTGTCTTTTGAAGCCAAGCAGTGGGAAACCCAGCGTGACCCCGTGAAGCATTCCGCGTTTTCAAGCCCATCACCCACGGGAGTGGCTGGGTCCTGCGAGTTCGAGCATTATCCCTAACGTGGACTTCGCTGCCGTCCGCCCTCTGATACCTCCTGGGTGGAGCTGCCAAAGACAAACACAGCAACGAAGACAAACAGGGCAGCAAACACAGGAGTCTCCGTCTGGAAGAGGAAGGAAACGATAAATGGAGTGGCACCAGGGGTTGGAATTGGTGCCCAGGAGTGGAAAACAACCTCTGCCTGCCACGTCTTGGCATCCTGAGGCTGAGTGGGACAAGGGCACTCAGGGATCAGGAGATGTGGCTCTGGCCCCGCTCCCGCTCGGCGCTGGCCCCGCGGTGTTCGGGACACGTTGTAGGAACAGGCAGCTTGTGTTAATCTCCTGACGACCTGCACCGGCTGAGCTCTGCCTGTAACACCTTTGTTTGTGCACCAGTGTGAGGGGGCTGGGGACAAACAGTGGTGGTGTAAGTGGGGAGGAGGTTGCGGTGGGGATTATACTGAGCTCTTCTGCCTTCGCTCAGTGCCATAAAGGTGAGGAGGGGGGGCTGCCCGGCGATTCCAGGCTGAAACTGAGCGCCTGCCCTGTGCACGGAGAGTTTCAATCCAAAGGAGCGACTGGGAGAAGAGAAGGGAAGCGTGTGAAAGATGTGGATCTGTTGGAGTGAGGCCAGAGGAGGCCACGGAGATGATCTGAGGGCTGGAGCCCCTCTGCTGTGAGGCCAGGCTGGGAGAGCTGGGGTTGTTCAGCCTGGAGAGGAGGAGGCTCCGGGGAGACCTTAGTGCAGCTCCCAGGCCTGAAAGGGGCTCCAGGAAAGCTGGGGAGGGACTTTTTCCAAGGGCCTGGAGTGATGGGATGAGGGGGAACGGCTTTCAATTGGAAGGGAAAGATTTAGATGAGGCATTAGGAGGATATTCTTCTTGATAAGGTTGGGGAGACCCTGGCCCAGGTTGCCCAGGGCAGTGGTGGCTGCCCCATCCCTGGAGGTGCTCAAGGCCAGGTTGGATGGGGCTTGGAGCCCCCTGACCCAGTGGGAGGTGTCCCTGCCCATGGCAGGGGGTGGCACTGGGTGGGCTTGGAGGTCCCTTCCAACCCAAACCATTCCATATGTCTATGAACTTGCTAATGAGCCCAAGAGGAGGAGGAAGCAGTTCTGCTTCCCCGTGTGCTGCCCTGGATGCCATTAGAATCCCCTGGACTTTGAGATTGCAGAAATAAAGCCGAAATCAGGGTAACTGAGTCCCTCTTGCTCAGCTCTCGTCCTTGCAGCCAGTTCGGTTCCCCCCCAGCCTAGGGACACGCTCCCCTCTTTCAGGTTCTGTGTCTTAACACAGGTTCACTTGGATTTTCCCTTCCCATTCCGGGTCCTATCCCATTCCCTCGGTGATCCCAGCCCACGCGGAGCGACGTGCGTGTCCTGCTGGCTGTGGGGCACCTGGGAATAGGGTGGGAATAGGTGACAACACCACGTAGGGGGCTTGGATGAGACACCCCCCCCCCCCCCCCCCAAGCCCGTGGCGCCCATCTGGGTTTGGACAAGGGTGAGCACAGCGTGCACGGACTTGCCTTGTTGTTCAGCTTTCTCTTCCCTTCAGGATCTCACCTTTTCCCACATGTTCTGAAGAACGTAATGACCTGTAAAAGGGTTTGAAAGCTCCTGCTGAGGAATGTGTTGTAAAAGGCGTGGGTGTCATTTGGAAACTTCCCCACCAACTACGATTTTCTTGCTTTAATGACACAAATCCCCTGAGTGGCTTCATTTTTGTGACCTTTCGTGGGGTCCTCACGTGCTGTGATGGATCTCTTTTTACTTTCCTTGACAGATATTATTACAACAAGAGGATTCTCCACAAGACAAAAGGCAAAAGGTTCACCTACAAGTTCAACTTCAACAAGCTGGTGATGCCCAACTACCCCTTCATTAACATCAGACCTAACGGTGAGTGCGGCGACGGGGCTGCTGCCTTTAACTGTCCTCGCTCCCAGCGCCAACCCCGCAGCCTCTGTCACCTCCAACCCTTGGCAAACCACCAGGGCAATCAGAGCTGCTGCGGTGGGAATGTCTGGACGCTGATAAAGCCTTATCTGGAGAGCTCTTGCCCTCACATTTGTCACAGACTCATCTTCAGGGGACACCGGAGGCCTTTTGGCTTCCTATTTGAGCTCTCTTCTCGTTTTGCTTTTGTGGGCGCCGTGGGTTTGCTTTGCTTTGCTGTCACAGGGCAGGTGGCCTTGGGCTCAGAGGGTTTTAGTCCTGTTGCAGGGACCTTGCCTCACTCACATGTTTGTAACGCAAGTTTATGGTGCCATATAAATGTGACCCTTCCCGACAGGGAGCCGAGAGGTGCGCGGCGAGGCGGGTGCGCTATCAGAAAGTCCTCGGCTTAACAGCAGTTTGCTCTGCAAAGGCCTCTTGGTTACTTCAGTTCTCATTCTGGGGAGACCCCACCTGGAGCCCTGGGTCCAGGTCTGGAGTCCTGAGCACAGGAAGGACCTGGAGCTGTTGGAGCGAGGCCAGAGGAGGCCACGGAGATGATCCAAGGGCTGGAGCAGCTCCTGTGCGAGGCCAGGCTGGGAGAGTTGGGGTTGTTGAGCCTGGAGAGGAGAAGGCTCTGGGGAGACCTTAGAGCAGCTCCCAGGGCTGAAAGGGGCTCCAGGAAAGCTGGGGAGGGGCTCTGGCTCAGGGGGTGCAGGGATGGGACGAGGGGAAGGGTTTGGAGCTGCAAGAGGGGAGATTGAGGTGAGATCTTGGGGAGAAATGTTTTGGTGTGAGGGTGGGGGGGCCCTGGCCCAGGGTGCCCAGAGCAGTGGTGGCTGCCCCATCCCTGGAGGTGTTCCAGGCCAGGTTGGATGGGGCTTGGAGCCCCCTGACCCAGTGGGAGGTGTCCCTGCCCATGGCAGGAGGTGGCACTGGATGGGCTTGGAGGTCCCTTCCAACCCAACGCATTCCATGATTTCCTTAACCCCCTTCTTCAGAGAAACACGGTAGCGAGCGCAGCGCAGTTTGCGGAGGAGCAGAAACTCGTCTGAGTTTGGCTAAAAGCACAGGTATTTCTGACTCTGCCTGCGGCGGAACGGCGCGCTGGCAGCCCGGGTAACAAGCAAGGAGTTTGGGAATGGGGTGTAATTGTTCCCCACTCGCCCTAAAAGGCCTTTGAGTCTCTTGCCAGGAGCCAGGAGTTCACTCGGGGTTTGTCCCGGAGTCAGCAGCGCCGCCGTGGTTTTGCTGGGAGAGGATCCTTTGTTCCCAGGATCCTTCTTGGTGGAGTTCAGTCCATCCCTGCCGTAGCTGGATTTTCTGGGGTGATACCATACAATAACTGCACGGGGAAATGGGTGGCCCTGAAGTCCTTCAGAAAAAGCCTTCTGGAAGTCATTACAGCCAGGGCTGAGACTCCAAAGGCTCCGCAGCAAAGGGAGCGGGAAGGCAGAGGCGCCTCCACCAGCCTTTCCCACAGCAACTGGTTCTCACCTCGCAACCAGCGCCCCAGGGGGAAGCCTTGAAGATCCGTCTGGCAGGGAGAGAGCAGGGGAAAACGTGGGGATTGAATGTTGACTCTGAAACCCCGGCGGCTGAGAAAAACAGGTTTACGTGTGGGCAAGAGCATTTCTGCGCGGTGCAGGCGTAGCCGGTGGTGACTCCTGGTTGATCTTGGCAGTGGAAGCTCCTTGCACCCCTCCTTGCTCCTGCAGAGCCCCAACGGGGCGTGAGGACAACTGGGATTTCAAGGCATTATCTTTTAAGCAAACAATAACCCCAAAACGGGGCTGGGAGAGGGGAAATATTCAAGGCCTCCTGCCTTCACCTGTGTGGGACGCGGGGAGAGAGGGAAATAGATTTTCCAGGAGCCCTCAGCCAAGGCACGGGGGTGTAAGATGTAGTACGAAGCTGCGCTGCAGATCTATAATTACTTGCAGCGACGAGTCTGGGCAGTTCCAGCTCAATATTGCTCACTGCTGTTCCTTTTCCCTGTTTGCAGCCACTCCCTCCTATCTCTGGGGCACGCATTTAAAAAAAGAAGGTTTGGAGAACTGGAATGCACTTGTCTAATTACAACCTGTTTTCTTTCCTTCTGGCTGGGATGGGGGGTTGGGATATCAAACCTGTTTTGGGGCACCGGAGTCAGGTTTCTTCTCTTCTCGCTTGCTCAGTTTTGAAAGGAAGGGAGAATCCACGGGCGCCTTGCGGAGGTGAGAAAGCAGGTGGAAGAGTTTTTTTGCCTCGGCGCGGCTTGTCACGGCACGAGCGAGTCGTAGACAGGCGGCTCCGTAGGCCTGGAGGTGGAATGGAGCCAGGGAGAGCTGGCAGAACCCTTGGAGGGAAGAGATCTTCCCAGAAAAGCACAAATCAGGGACTTTCAGTCAGCCCCGAGCGCTTGAGGTTTACCAGCAGCGCCGCTGCCGGTGGCGCTGGAGTGGGATTGCTCAACCGAGCTCCTAACGCACCATCACCGCGGTGCTGTCTGGTTAAACCGGAGCGAGGAGGTCAGGGCAGGGTGACTGAAAGTGGAAGTTACTGGGAGTTCTGTGTTCAGTTCTGGACATGAGGGAGGGGGTTCTGCCCCTCTTGCTCCACTCTGGGGAGACCCCACCTGGAGCCCTGGGTCCAGGTCTGGAATCCCCAACATAAGAAGGAGATGGAGCTGTTGGAGCGAGGCCAGAGGAGGCCACGGAGATGATGCGAGGGCTGGAGCCCCTCTGCTGTGAGGACAGGCTGAGAGCTGGGGTTGTTCAGCCTGGAGAGGAGAAGGCTTCAAGGAGACCTTAGAGCAGCTCCCAGGGCTGAAAGGGGCTCCAGGAAAGCTGGGGAGGGGCTCTGGCTCAGGGAGTGCAGGGATGGGACGAGGGGAACGGTTTGGAGCTGCAAGAGGGGAGACTGAGGTGAGATCTTGGGGAGAAATGTTTTGCTGTGAGGGTGGGGAGGCCCTGGCCCAGGGTGCCCAGAGCAGTGGTGGCTGCCCCATCCCTGGAGGTGCCCAAGGCCAGGTTGGATGGGGCTTGGAGCCCCCTGACCCAGTGGGAGGTGTCCCTGCCCATGGCAGGGGGTGGCACTGGATGAGTTTGATGTCCCTTCCAATCCAACCCATCCCGTGATTCAGCGGTGCTGGAGGTTCACGAAACCCCAGCCGGGGCGGAGAGAGGCGAGGATTCCTCCCCTGCAGTGGTGAGGTTTGAGGTGGGCAGACGAGACGGGAGCTGTGCAGGGAAAGGAGCAGATGGGAAAGGCACCTCCCAGCTCCTCGCCTGCTGCCTCGCTGATAGCGCGTGGTATTTTTGTGTTACTCTTCCAAAACGCCCGCGGGCGCAGCCCAATGAGCAGCGATCTCTACCTGTGATTTAACCCCCTCAGCAACCACTCTCCTAACCCTCTCCCATCCTCTTTTCTCTCCCCCCCACCCCATCCCTGTCCCAGGTGTGGTGCCGCAGAGCGCTCCTCCTGTCCCCACCGCTTCATCCCGCTTCCATTTCCCACCGCTGGACGGCCACTCGCCCACCGAAGATGCCCAACCCAGTCGGTTCTCCGGTGGTTCCATGGTCCCATCCAACCCAGAAGCGCTGGGTGAAGGTGGCGAGAGGAAGCCGGACATGCCAGAGCTGGAGGATGGCTCCTCGGATTGGCGTCGCGGCGTGGATCTCATGGCTTCCCGCAACACCGTGGGCGCCGGTGGCGTCAACCACCAGAAGCGCAAGCCCGATATTATGCTCCCTCTCTTCACCAGACCCGGGATGTACCCGGATCCTCACAGCCCCTTTGCCGTGTCCCCTCTGCCGGGCCGCGGCGGGGTCCTCAACGTCCCCATCTCTCCGGCGTTGTCCCTCACGCCCACCTTGTTCTCCTACAGCCCCTCTCCGGGTCTCAGCCCCTTCACTGGGAGCAGCTGCTTCTCTTTTAATCCCGAGGAGATGAAACACTACCTGCATTCGCAAGCTTGCTCGGTCTTCAATTACCACCTGAGTCCGCGGACTTTCCCCCGCTATCCGCTCATGGTGCCACCACTACAGTGCCAAGTGCCGCTTGAGGAGCAACCTCAGTTCCCCATCAAGCTCCAACCTCCACCCGTGGGCCGGAAAAACAGGGAGAGACTGGAAAGCGCCGAGGAACCGGTGGCTCCCCAACTGGCTACTCCTCCTCCCAGGGTCAAGGTGGAACCCACGATGGACAAGGAGGCAGAGTCCGAAGAGCCGGCGGCCAAAGGAAAAGAGGAGAGAGAAGAAGGCTCCGGCGCGGCAGCTGGCCAAGAAGAGGAGAAAGGGCCGGTGTTTGCCAGGCCAGCTGCGCCGTCGTGGCACCCGGTGCCACCGGCACCCAGCCAGGCCGGCTTTTCGGCTGAAGAATCCCCGGAGCAAGGGGAAAGCAGTGGGGAAAAGTCATCCCGTGAGGCTCCCGGAGAACCAGGAGCTCAGGAGAAAAGAGAGGATGCCCTGATGCCTCCCAAGCTGCGTCTCAAGCGCCGTTGGAACGGTGACCGGCAGGCGGATGTCCCCGAGGAACGCCCCAACGGCCAAGTCCACTGGAACGGGGCGTTGGGCAGCCCAAATCTACCGGTGGGGCCAAAGGTTGTGTCGGCCACGGCTGCCTCCGACACCTAAACCTGGAGGAGCCTTCGGAGTCCGTCTGTGCTGGAAACATCCGTGTATTTATGTAGCAAGGTTGCAGAGCGTGGGGGGCGGGCGGGGGGCTGGGGTTTAGCCTGGTTTGGTAATTCTAGAAACTATGGGGGGGGGGGGTGGGGTTGGGGAGGGAAAGGGTTGGGATGGAGGGGGGGGGGGGGGGGGGGTGGGTTGTGTTCTTTGTTTTCGTTGTTGACTTTGCAGGTGAGACGCGGTTGTCTCGCTCCCGTTCGGAGAGGCGAGAGATGCCGACCGCCCTTTTTGCGCGCGTGTGAGCTTCAAACCTCGCACGGGGTTTTGAAGCCTCCACGGGGCCGGAGGAACTCCAGACACGGTCTATTTTAGTATTTATAGACGCAGGAATCTCTGAATTCAGCTAATTCCCTTTTTTTTTTGATATATATATATATATATATATATATATATACACGGAGCCTGGTGCGATGGTGGGAGAGGATTTCCTGCCCCCCTTTGGGGAGGGCTGGGACGAGGAGGGAACACGGCACCGGCTGCGGAGCAGGGAATGACGCGGAAAAGCAGCCTCGTTGCTGCAGAGGAAGCCACGTTCCCAAGGAGCAGCTCTCGGGAGCGCTTTGGGCTACGTTTTAAGTCGTCGCCTTGTTTTGGTTGCGTGTTTTTTTCTTGACTTAATTGCAGAAGCCATGAGCAAAACCTTAGGAACCTTTCAGGGAAAAACAAAAAAAAACCAAGAGAGGGAGTGGGGTGGGAAATGAAAAAACATAACCCGATGCCTTTAATCGACGCATTAAAATGTACCCTAGGTTTGGTTTTATTTTTTTTCTCCCCCCCCCCCCCTCCCCCCCTTCTCCCGTAATTGTATGGGTGGAGTTGGGAGTGATTGGAAGATTTAACGCTGAAGCGATTGTGGTGAGTTCATGGAGAAGGAATGGCAGGAGCTTTGTTCGATCCCCGTTTTCCTTTTGTTCGCGTCCCCTATCACTTTGACTCATGCCTTAACTACGTGTACACTTTATGGGAGCGAGGTCCCGCTCTGATCCAGGTTTTGGCTTTCACGGAGCTTCTTTTTTTTTTTGAGGGGGGGGGGGGGGAGAGAGAGGAAGCTTTGCCCTCAACCATGGAGAAGGACAACGGAGAGGAGCCAACCATTCCCACCGGGCTCCGTCTCCGCCGCCCGGGTGTAAATCTCGCTGTATTATTTTGCTGTAAATCTTTGCTATTTCCCTACGCAGCTGCGTTTCTCGTTAGGTCGATGAACTTTAAGCTCTGGATTTACACCGAGGGGAGACGGCGCTCGTCTCTCCCGCTACGTTGGGACGAAGCCTTTCCCCGATTCCTTGAAAGGAGACTTGGAAAGAACCCATCCTCCGCGTCGGGGATCGCGCCGTATCCAGAGGGCGACTGCTTTATTCACGGAGGCGAGAGGCGTGCGCGGGCACATCCCTCCCGGACTCCACACCAGGAGGAGCTGGGAAGCGTGAGTTGAGCACAAAGATGATTTTACAAGACGTTTTTATTTTGATGGGGTTGGAGATGCCCGGAGCGCTCCTAGGGGATGCGAGGAGCCGTTCTCCACTTCTCCAGGTGACCTCGACCACTCCCGGCACATGGATTTAAACCTCCACGGAGGTAAAAAAAAAAAAGAAAGAAAGAAAGAAAGAAAGGGGGGGGAATGGAGCCCCTCAATCCGACCCCGGAGAGGGGGTCGAGCGAGCGAACGAACTCAGGAATTAGAAACACGAGGCCTTTCCCGTCACTGATCCATATCGTCACCCCCCAAGTGCCGGGCGGGAGCCGCCCTCTCGCCCTTCCGTAACGGCAAAAAAAAAAAAAGAAAGAAAGAAACAAACCCCACCAATCAAAAAAAAAATGAGTTGAACTCTTGGTTTGGCTTTAAATCGGATTTTTAGGGGGGGGAGGGAATTTTGTCTTCATAGCCATTGCACTGCAAACCGGGAGCTCCGCGTTCAGGGATAACGGACTCAGGTTCTCAGGACAACGGACCAGTGACCGGCTACGGGCGACGGGGACGCCGGGATGGCTCCTGGGAGCATCTCCACCCGCTCCTCCTCGATTGTTCCCCATTGCCTGGCAGCAGCCTCGGAGTTGGGCGCTTAGAAATAACAGTTTAAATAATTAAAAAAAAAAAAAAAAAAAAAAACAACAACAACAAAAAAAAAACACCAAAACCAACAAAAACAAACAAACAAAAAAAAAAAAATATGAATTCTATATATTCCAATGTGCCAAAATATTTAAACTTGTAAAGTTTAAATGGTTTGAAATCTCCGCGTCCACCTGTATTAATTAATCAAGAGCATGTTAATGTGTTTAAACCATTTTTTCTTTTGCTTTTTAGTCGTAGAGAAACTGTAGGAAAGAGACTTTTTTTGGTTTTTTTTTTTTTTTGGAAGCGGGACAGCCGGGGATTTTGGGATTGGGGGGGGGCGGGGGGGGTGGGGAAAAATTGAGATTAAGGTGGGGCGAGGAGGTTTCTCCGTGTGGTCTCCCCGTGGCGGCCGGCGAACTGGGAAGGACGGAAGGTGCTGCGGAGCCGGGCTGAGCCACGGAGGAGGAGGAGGAGGAAGAAGAGAAGGAGGAAGAGGAGGAGGAGGAGGAGGAGGAAGAGCCCCTCTCCGGAAGCATTAAGAAGCCACCGGGATGTCCCCCCCGTCATCCCTGGCGTGTCCCTTTGTTTTTATTTATTCCATAATTAACGTGGGGTGTTGTTATTTTTTTTTTGTTCTTAAAAATTAACTTTTTATTTGTTTTCTTCTTCTTTTGTTGTTGTTGCTGTTGTTGTGTCTTACGGATCCAGGTGGGGTTTTAAAACGAATTTCTTCTGGTTTGATAGAATTCTAATCAAATTGGTTAAAAACCACCCAATTCGATTCTTTTTTTTGGTTTTTTTTTTTTTTAGAGTGCTTTTAAGGTTTTTTTTTTAAGTGCTTTTATTTACCGCTAGCGAGCTGTGGGGTTGGGTTTTGTCGGTTGGTTGTTTTTTTTTTTAACGGATCCCTTTCCCCCAAGGCATGTTCTTCGATTTTTATTTTTTATTATTATTAGGATCGATTCAGCAGGGAATTGAGTGTTGGATGCACACACGGAGGGCAGGGAAGAGCAGGAGGGACCGGGACCGTGTGTGGATGTGTACATAACCGTGTAAAGTAGTCCTTAATACTCATTGTGCAGTGCCTTTAGACGTTCCACTTTCTATAAAGTCTTCAAAATTCAAAGTTTGCATATATATATTATATATATAATGATGTAATGTTATAGAAATATATGTATAATATACATATTTTTTTTCCAGGGGTATCTGATAGCTCTGTATTTTGTTATGGAAGTTGAAAGAAAAAAAAAACAAAAAAAACAAAAAAAACAAACAAAAAAAAAAAACCACCACAAAGAAAACAAACAAACAAAAAAAAAAAAAGTATTTTACCTCAAATTTAAAAAGTTAAATAAACCTTTTAAATAAGCAGTTCGGGGGGCGGTTTGGTTCTTGGGGTTCTGCTCGCGACTGGCGGAGCTCAGCCGGCGTCTTGGAGTCTCCATCCCATGGAGATGCTCTTTGGAATCTTTGGATCCTTGAATCTTTGGATTTTTCTTTGAATCTTTGAATCCTTGGAGTCCTGGAGTCTTGGAGTCCTTCTTGGAGTCTTGGAGTCCATCTTGGAGTCCGTCTTGGAGTCCGTCTTGAAGTCTTGGAGTTCGTCTTGGAGTCCTGGAGCCTTGGAGTCCTTCTCGGAGTCCTTCTCGGAGTCCTTCTCAGAGTCCTTCTCGGAGTCCTTCAGTCTTGGAGTCCTTCCTGGAGTCCTTCCTGGAGTCCTGGAGTCTTGGAGTCTGTCTTGGAGTCTTGGAGTCCTTCTTGGACTCCATAGAATCCCAGAATGCCCTGAGTTGGAAGAGACCCACAAGGCCAGGTTGGATGAGGCTTGGAGCCCCCTGACCCAGTGGGAGGTGTCCCTGCCCATGGCAGGGGGTGGCACTGGATGGGCTTGGAGGTCCCTTCCAACCCAACCCATGACTCTCTGATTCCTCTCTCATTATTAATTATTATTAATCATTCTGCCAACGGCTGAGGTTGCACCAAGGTACCTCAAACACTTGATCGTTAAGGTCCCTTCCAACCCAAACCGTCCTTTGAAGTCTCCAACTCCCTCTTGTTCATTCCCAGCTCTTGGAATGTTGGAGCTTCCCAGCCAGAGCCTTCCACCCCCTTCCTCGCGCTCACAATTCACCTAATTACTACCTTTAATTAACCACCCATTAATTCCAAGGCCCCGGTGCAGGGGTTTGGCAGCCGGATAATCCTCCGGGTGGATTTGTTCCATTTATCAATTGGATGTGGATGCGAGACCCTGGTTTTCCCGAGGTGATTCCGGGCCAATCCTTGGGGGGGGGGGGGGGGGGTGGGATTTGAGCCATTTGGGGGCAAAACCTGTCCCTGGTTGGAAGTTGCAAAATGCTCCTCATGGAACGCGGGAGCTGGGATTGCGTCCCTGGTCCTGGGATGTCGTGCAGGATCAGACCCTTCCTGGGGGAGCGCGACCAGGAAAATAAGGAGGGAAATTGAGTTTTTTGCGGATGCTTTTCTTGATTAAAAGGGAAAACTGCAAATGGTTTTTTCAATTCTGTGCCGAAGCCGAGCCCCCTCCCAGCCCCGCTGAGGCTTCCTGGAGCCGGAGCGCTGTCTGCTTTCCAGGGAAAACCAAGGGAGATTTGAGGCTAAACCTGGAAAACCCGACGTTTTAGACGTTCCCAGCACCATCCAAGTGGGAATTTTCCAAACAGCTTCTGCTGGAGCCGATGGCGAAGGTGATGAAGAGCCTTCCCAGCGCTCCGGACTCCCAGCCGGCTGCTCCTTCCCAACTCCCAGCACAGCCAAGAGCTGAGTCCAAAGCTGGGAAAGCCCCCTCATCCCATTCCGTTCGTTGGCTGCCCTTGCCGCCGAATTGGGGTTTTGGGGGGTTTTCGGGACCCCCATCCTCATCCCGGCCCCATGAAGGGGGAGGATGAAGTTTCCTCCGTGCCTCCTCTTCCTCTCTCTTCCCCTTTCCCTCTTCCTCCTCTCCTGCCGGCATCGAACCCGGCTGCTCCTCCGTTTCACCCTCATTGAGGAGGTGACGGTGTCACCGCTCCTTCGACCACCACGTTCTCAACTGCCGGCCCCGTTCCCTAGGGAACGCCGAAAAAACCACACCGTGGGTTGGGTGACTTCATCTCTTCCTCCTGGCGTCGCGATTTGTGTCCCCAAATGAATCCCCCTCGTGGTTACGCCAAGCCCCGACCTCCTGGGAGCAGAATTTGCCCCCACCCCCCCCCCCCCCCCACCTCCGGGGCACCCAGGAGCAGCTCCTGCCCCTCTGTCCGTGCCCACGGCTGGGTTTCGCCTGTGCCATCCCAGAATAGGTTTGGGAAGAGGTGACTTGTGCTTTGCTCCGCTGTCCCCGTGCCCTCGCGAGGCGGCAGGACAGGTGTCCCCACCACATCCAGCTCTGGAACCCCAATGAAATCGGAGGGTGAAGGAGGTGGTGGTGGGGACGGGGACGGGGACGGGGACGGGGACGGGGACGGGGATGGGGTGGGATGGGATGGGATGGGATGGGGTGGGGTGGAATGGGATGGATGAGGATGAGGATAAAGATGAGGATGGGGATGGGGATGAGAATGAAGATGGAGATGGAGATGGGGATGAGGATGGGGAGGGGATGGGATGGGATGGGATGGGATGGGATGGGATGGGATGGGATGGGATGGGGTGGGGTGGGGTGGGGTGGGGTGGGGTGGATGAGGATGAGGATGGAATGGGATGGGATGGGATGGGATGGGGTGGATGAGGATGAGGATGGAATGGGATGGGATGGGATGGGATGGGGATGGGGACGGGGACGGGGATGGGGACGGGGATGGGATGGGATGGGGATGGGGATGGGGATGGGATGGGGTGGGATGGGGTGGGATGGGATGGGATGGGATGGGATGGGGTGGGGTGGGATGGGATGGGATGGGATGGGGTGGGGTGGGGGTGGGATGGGATGGGATGGGATGGGGTGGGATGGGGTGGGATGGGATGGGATGGGATGGGATGGGATGGGATGGGATGGGATGGGATGGGGTGGGATGGGATGGGATAGGATGGGATGCGGATGGGGGACAGGGACGGGGACGGGGACAGGGACAGGGACGGGGATGGGATGGGGTAGGATGGGATGGGATGGGGATGGGGTGGGATGGATGAGGATGAGGATAAAGATGAGGATGGGGATGGGGATGAGAATGAAAATGAAGATGGGGATGAGGATGAGGATGGGGATGGGATGGATGAGGATGAGGATAATGATGAGGATAAGATGAGGATGAGGATGGGGATGGGAATGGGGATGGGGTGGGATGGGATAGATGAGGATGAGGATGAGGGTAATGATGGGGATGAGGATAAGGATGGGGATAGGGATGAATGAGAATGGAGATGTGGATGAGGATGGGGAGGAGATGGGATGGGATGGATGAGGATGAGGATGGGGATGGGGATGAGGGATGAGATGAGGATGAGGATGAGGATGAGGATGAGGATGGGATGGGATGGGATGGGATGGGATGGGATGGGATTGGGATGGGATGGGATGGAGATGGGGATGGGATGGGATGGGGTGTGGAGGGGGATGAGGGTGAGGGTGAGGATGAGGTTGAGGATGGGGATGAGAATAAAGGAAGAGGGGGAGATGAAGAGCAGGTGGACGCAGTGAATGAGCGATGGGGAGAGAGAAGGGAAGGCAAAAAATGGCAAAGGAGCAACGTGGAGGAAGGGAAAAGGAGAAAGGAGGCAGGAGCCAGGCAAGGGGTGCTGAGGGCCATGCCAGGAGCAGGATGTGGCCGGTGCACGCTCCGCTCCCCAAGCTGCTTCAGGTCCGATTAGCGGGGATGGAAGATGGCAGCTCCCGATCGATGGCAATCGTGCCAAGGGGACGCCCACTGAGAAACCCATTTCGCTCACATTCCCACCCTCCCCGACCCACGGTCGCCGTTCGGCTGCAGCGACGTCGTGCAAAGCCCATGTGCTGGTCAGGATCAGGCCCTGGGGCATCAGGGGAGCTGGGACAGCGCAGCTCATCCATTCTCCCAGCCGAGCAGGAGCCGTTCTCCACCTTTCAGAGGTGCCTTTTGGGTGCCAAGGGTGGATTACCAGCACCCCGGGCAGGAATGGGGCTGGAGGTGGTTTTAATTGCAATTAAGAGGAGACTGGGACTGGATGAAAGAGCTTTGGGGTTTCATTAGACCTGAGAATCCAAGGGGTTCCAGCAGCAGCAGGGTCCCACCAACCTGGGGGTATTCCTGGCCGGAGCAGGGACCCCCGGGATGGATTTGGGGGATTGGGATGCCAAGAAGAGACCTGGGGGTGGAGAGGGAGTGGGGAAATCCCCGATGGGTCTGCTCGCTCGCTGCCCTGGGGGGACCTCCCACACACCCAGCTGCATCCGAGCATCCCCCCATCCCGCCGAGCCGGGCATCGCTCCCCCAACAGGCTTTGGAAAGTCCCGGAGAGATTCCACCCCTCGCCTCCCTGTGCCGAGTTACCCAGCCTACGTGGTAGAAGGATGCGCCGGCATCGAGGCGCTCGACCACCGTGCTAGGATGGGGTTCTTCGTGCTGGCCCAGCTCCCACCAGGAGCGACAGCGTGCGGAGCTTCATCCCCCCCTTCCCATCTGACCATGGGATGGGTTGGGTTGGAAGGGACCTCAAAGCCCATCCAGTGCCACCCCCTGCCATGGGCAGGGACACCTCCCACTGCATCAGGGGGCTCCAAGCCCCATCCAACCTGGCCTTGGGCACCTCCAGGGATGGGGCAGCCACCACTGCTCTGGGCACCCTGGGCCAGAGCATCCACACCCTCACCATGAAGAATCTCTTCCCAATGTCCAATCTCAATCTTCTTCCAATTTAAAGCTGTTTCCCCTCTTCCCGGGGGGGGAACAGACCCTTGGAAAAAGCCCCTCCCCAGCTTTCCTGGAGCCCCTTTCAGCACTGGGAGCTGCTCTAAGGTCTCCCCAGAGCCTTCTCCTCTCCAGGCTGAACAACCCCAACTCTCCCAGCCTGGCCTCGCACAGGAGCTGCTCCAGCCCTCGCATCATCTCCGTGGCCTCCTCTGGCCTCGCTCCAACAGCTCCAGGTCCTTCCTGTGCTCAGGACTCCAGACCCGGACCCAGGGCTCCAGGTGGGGTCTCCCCAGAGTGGAGCAGAGGGGCAGAACCCCCTCCCTCCCCCTCTGCTCCCCCTGCTCTGGGTGCAGCCCAGGACTCTTTGGTTTCTGGGCTCTCCTTGCCAACTGCCCGGCTTGGCTGGTTCCAAGAGTCTCCATCCCACCCAGAATCCCATCCCCACGGCCAGTTCCCACTGGGATGCCACCCCACAGCCCATGCTGGTGCAATGCATGACCGCCCAGGTGGCCACGCTCACCACGATGCCCCCACCCAGGGCACCTCCCTGGCACCTGGGTCGGGCACTGCCCGCTCCCAGCCTGCCCAGCTCCGCGGGCAGCGCTCCTGGAGCCAGGCAGACGCGCCCTGGCAGCGCCAAGCCCTGCTGGAGCCAACAAACGTTTCTTATGGATCCAGGAGTTGGCTTCGAATCCCGCAGGGCGTCACCGGCTGCCCACCCATCGCGGCCCGCCAGCCGCCGCGGCACGATGCCAGGGCCCCGGGCGAGCAGAGCTTTGCCTACCAAAGCGCCAGGCGAGTTCCTGCCCCTTCGCTTTCCCTCCTCGGAATTGGGAAGAAGAGCCCGGGCGAGTCGTGATCTGTTCAGACTTGAGCGACTGAGACGGGCCAGGAGCGCGTGGGGAGCGAGCAGGATGGGGAGGTGGCGGTGCTGGCGTTGGACCCCCCGAACCCACCGTGTCCCAACACCCAGGACCAGTTCTGGACCCTCAACCCACCACATCCCAGCACCCAGGATGGTGCCAGACCCCCAACCCACCACATCCCAACACCAGTTCTGAACCCCCAACCCACCACGTCCCAGCACCCAGGACCAGTTCTGGACCCTCCAAACGCACCGTGTCCCAACACCCAGGACCAGTTCTGGACCCCCAACCCACCACGTCCCAGCACCCAGGACCAGTTCTGGACCCCCAACCCACCACGTCCCAGCACCCAGGACCAGTTCTGGACCCTCCAAACGCACCGTGTCCCAACACCCAGGACCAGTTCTGGACCCCCAACCCACCACATCCCAACACCCAGGACCAGTTCTGGACCCCCAACCCACCACGTCCCAGCACCCAGGACCAGTTCTGGACCCCCAACCCACCACGTCCCAGCACCCAGGATGGTGCCAGACCCCCCAACCCACCACATCCCAACACCCAGGACCAGTTCTGGACCCCCAACTCACCACGTCCCAGCACCCAGGACCAGTTCTGAACCCCCAACCCACCACATCCCAACACCCAGGACCAGTTCTGGACCCTCCAAACCCACCGTGTCCCAACACCCAGGACCAGTTCTGGACCCCCAACCCACCACGTCCCAGCACCCAGGACCAGTTCTGAATGCCCAACCCACCACATCCCAACACCCAGGACCAGTTCTGAACCCCCAACCCACCACATCCCAGCAACCAGGATGGTGCCAGACCCCCAACCCACCACTTCCCAACACCCAGGACCAGTTCTGGACCCCCAACCCACCACATCCCAACACCCAGGACCAGTTCTGGACCCCCAACCCACCACGTCCCAGCACCCAGGACCAGTTCTGGACCCTCAACCCACCACATCCCAGCAACCAGGATGGTGCCAGACCCCCAACCCACCACTTCCCAGCACCCAGGACCAGTTCTGGACCCAAACCCACCATGTCCCAGCACCCAGAGTGGTGCCAGACCCCCAACCTACTGTGCCCTGGCAGCCTGGGCACGGTGCCCACCCCCACCTGTTGCATCAGCTCAGAGCTGGGGGATGCTCCTTGTCCAGTGGAAATGTGGAGCAGGGGGTGAGGGAGGGGGTTCTGCCCCTCTGCTCCGCTCTGTGAGACCCCACCTGGAGCCCTGGGTCCAGGTCTGGAGTCCTGAGCACAGGAAGGACCTGGAGCTGTTGGAGCGAGGCCAGAGGAGGCCACGGAGATGATGCGAGGGCTGGAGCAGCTCCTGTGCGAGGCCAGGCTGGGAGAGTCCCAGGGTGCCCAGAGCAGTGGTGGCTGCCCCATCCCTGGAGGTGCCCAAGGCCAGGTTGGATGGGGCTTGGAGCCCCCTGACCCAGTGGGAGGTGTCCCTGCCCATGGCAGGGGGTGGCACTGGCTGGGCTTGGAGGTCCCTTCCAACCCAACCCATTCCCTGATTCTCTGAACCCCAGGATCTCGCCCCAGCCCAGCCCCAGGGGTCCCCCCAGCTCCAGGAGGCCCCTAAGCCTCTTGCTTTAAGAGCATTAAATGCTTTTGAACAAACCTTCCCTTCGCCTCCGCCAGCTCGGGGGGTGCCGCCCCCCCCCCCCCTCCCCAGGGCTGGATTGGGGCGGGGGGGGGGGGGGGGGGGATAAGGAGATTGGAGATGGATTTGGGAGAGATAAAGGAGCAGGAACTCAGCCAAATCCCAACCTGGATCAGCCCCAAACTCTCTCCTGCACCTCCCAATCCTCCTCCCCTGTTTTGGGGGGGCCCCCGTGTCCTGGCTCCCTGCCCACCCCAAGAGTGGGGCAGTGGGGACCCCTCCCCCCACTCCAATTTGGAGCTCCCCCTTCCACGGCTGTGGCCCCTGCTTGGTTCCTCTCCCCCTAATCCAGGAGGGTCCCTCACCTGGAGATGGGGACCCGCACCTGGAGATGAGGACCCTCACCTGGAGATGCAGGACCTTCAATCAGAGATGGGGGAACCTCACCTGGAGATGGGGAACCATCACCTAGAGATGGGAGAATCTCACCTGGAGATGGGGAACCATCACCTAGAGATGGGAGAATCTCACCTGAAGATGGGGTCATTCACCTGGAGACAGGGGACCTTCATCCAGAGATGGGGCAACCTCACCTGGAGTTGGGGGATCCTCACCTGGAGTTGGGAAAACCACGCTTGGAGATGGGGACCCTCACCCAGAGATGGGGACGTTCACCTGGAGACGGGGGACCTTCATCCAGAGATGGGGCAACCTCACCTGCACTTGGGGGATTCTCATCTGGATCCCCCCCACACCCCACCCCTGCGCTCCCCCTTCTCCTTCGCTTCCCGCTCCGTCTCCTCCGTAAGCAGATTTACGCTTATCCCATCCCCCCCCCCTATAAATCCAGGTGATGCTCCCTAAGAGCCTCAGAGGGTTCCTCCTGCCCAGCAGCTCCCAGGTGAGAACGCAGGTGAGTGGAGAGGGGTCCTCCCAGCCCAGCACCCTGCGGGAAGCGGTTGGGGATGGTGGGGGTTGGGTTTTTGGTGATGAGGGTGTGATTGTCCCCACGAGTCGCCCACCAGGCCACGCCTGGGAGGTCGGTCACCCACGACCAGGGAATTGTCCTCCAGTGATGGGTGCACCCCCAGGTGATGGGTGCATCCCCCATGTGATGGGTGCATCCCCCAGGTGATGGGTGCATCCCCCAAGCGATGGGTGCATCCCCCAGGTGATGGGTGCATCCCAAGTGATGGGTGCATCCCAAGCGATGGGTGCATCCCCCATGTGATGGGTGCATCCCAAGTGATGGGTGCACCCCCATGTGATGGGTGCATCCCCCAAGTGATGGGTGCATCCCCCAGGTGATGGGTGCATCCCAAGCGATGGGTGCATCCCCCAGGTGATGGGTGCATCCCAAGTGATGGGTGCATCCCAAGCGATGGGTGCATCCCCCATGTGATGGGTGCACCCCCATGTGATGGGTGCATCCCCCAAGTGATGGGTGCATCCCCCAGGTGATGGGTGCATCCCCCAAGCGATGGGTGCATCCCCAGGTGATGGGTGCATCCCAAGTGATGGGTGCATCCCAAGCGATGGGTGCATCCCCCATGTGATGGGTGCACCCCCATGTGATGGGTGCATCCCCCAAGTGATGGGTGCATCCCCCAGGTGATGGGTGCATCCCCCAAGCGATGGGTGCATCCCCAGGTGATGGGTGCATCCCAAGCGATGGGTGCATCCCAAGCGATGGGTGCATCCCCCATGTGATGGGTGCATCCCAAGTGATGGATGCATCCCCCATGTGATGGGTGCATCCCCCAAGCGATGGGTGCATCCCCCATGTGATGGGTGCATCCCAAGCGATGGGTGCATCCCCCAGGTGATGGGTGCATCCCAAGTGATGGGTGCATCCCAAGCGATGGGTGCATCCCCCATGTGATGGGTGCATCCCAAGTGATGGGTGCACCCCCATGTGATGGGTGCATCCCCCAAGTGATGGGTGCATCCCCCAGGTGATGGGTGCATCCCCCAGGTGATGGGTGCATCCCAAGCGATGGGTGCATCCCCCAGGTGATGGGTGCATCCCAAGTGATGGGTGCATCCCAAGCGATGGGTGCATCCCCCATGTGATGGGTGCATCCCCCAGGTGATGGGTGCATCCCCCAAGCGATGGGTGCATCCCCAGGTGATGGGTGCATCCCCAGGTGATGGGTGCATCCCAAGTGATGGGTGCATCCCAAGCGATGGGTGCATCCCCCATGTGATGGGTGCATCCCAAGTGATGGATGCATCCCCCATGTGATGGGTGCATCCCCCAAGCGATGGGTGCATCCCCCATGTGATGGGTGCATCCCAAGTGGTGGGTGCACCCCCTAAGCGATGGGTGCATCCCAAGCAATGGGGGCACCCCCCAAGACATGAGTGCATCCCCCAAGCAATGGGGGCACCCCCCAAGCGATGGGTGCATCCCAAGCGATGGGTGCATCCCCCAGGTGATGGGTGCATCCCAAGTGATGGGTGCTCACCTCTGGGCTCTTCTTGCTCTCCTCTCGCAGGCAGGAGGATGCGGTGTAGCTGCTTGTCCCCAGGGTGGCCCATGCTGCCCAGGTCCTACTGGGTATCAGGTGAGCACCCAGCACCCAAGGCCAAGCCTCGGGGAGCGACAGGGTGACAGAACCCACCTTCATCCCTCTCCTTCCACCTCCCTCCCTTCCTGCACCCAGGGCTGGTCCCTCTCTGCAGCCACCTTTGGGATGGGGCATGGATCTCCTCACCATCTCCACTGAGCTGCTTTGGGGACAGTGGTGACCTTGGGGTCCTTGGAGAACCTTGAGCGTGTCCCGCTTGCTCCACAGGGTTGGTCTTTCCCAACTGGGCGTACAGGACGGAATCGAGCCCCGGCTCCCGCCAGATCCAGTTATGGCATTTCATCCTGGAGCTGCTGCAGAAGGAGGAGTTCCGCCACGTCATCGCGTGGCAGCAGGGCGAGTACGGGGAGTTCGTCATCAAGGACCCCGACGAGGTGGCCCGGCTGTGGGGCAGGAGGAAATGCAAACCCCAGATGAACTACGACAAACTCAGCCGGGCGCTCAGGTGCCGCAGGGGACAAGGAGTCTGGGGGTGCAGGGCGCTCGCCATCCCCAGGGACCCCATAGAGTGGCATTGGGGACATCCCCAGGGATCCCATAGAGTGGCACTGGGGACATCTCAAGTGACCCCATAGAGTGGCACTGGGGACATCCCAAGGGATCCCATAGAGTGGCGTTGAGGACATCTCAGGTGACCCCATAGAGTGGCACTGGGGACATCCCAAGTGACCCCATAGAGTGGCACTGGGGACATCCCAAGGGACCCCATAGCGAAGTGTTGGGGATGTGGATGGGGACATCATAGAGTGGCACTGGGGACATCCCAAGGGAACCCATAGAGTGGCATTGAGGACATCTCAGGTGACCCCATAGAGTGGCACTGGGGACATCTCAAGTGACCCCATAGAGTGGCACTGGGGACATCCCAAGGGACCCCATAGCGAAGTGTTGGGGATGTGGATGGGGACATCATAGAGTGGCACTAGGGACATCCCAAGGGAACCCATAGAGTGGTATTGAGGACATCTCAGGTGACCCCATAGAGTGGCACTGGGGACATCTCAAGTGACTCCAGAGAGTGGCACTGGGGACATCTCAAGGGATCCCATAGACTGGCACAAGGGACATCCCAAGGGACCCCGTAGTGAGGTGCTGGGGATGTGGATGGGGACATTATAGAGTGGCACTGGGGACATCTCAAGTGACCCCAGAGAGTGGCACTGGGGATGAGGATGGGGACCCTGTGGAGTGGCATTGAGGACATCCCAAAGGACCCCGTGGGGTGGCACTGGGGACATCCCAAGGGACCCCACGGGGTGGCACTGGGGACATCCCAAGGGACCCCGTAACGAGGTGTTGAGGATGTGGATGGGGATATCATAGAGTGGCACTGGGGACGTGGATGGAGATCCCATAGAGTGGCACTGGGTGGGGACACCCCTCCGCTCACCCTGTGCCCAGCCCTCATTGGTGACGTCGGTCCCTCTGTCCGTCCGTGCCCACCCCAGGTACTACTACACCAAGCGCATCCTGCACAAGGCCAAGGGCAAGCGCTTCACCTACCGCTTCAACGCCAGCCACCTCCTCTGCCTCCACTGCCCTCGCTGGCACCCCCACTGCCCGGCCTTGCTGCCAGGGGACGTGCCCCCTGCCATGCCCAGGCAGGTATGGGGACCCCTCTGTGCCCCTCACCATGCCATGCCCAGCCAGGTATGGGACCCCCCTATGCCCCTACCATGCCCAGGAAGGTATAGGACCCCCCTATGCCCCTACCATGCCCAGGAAGGTATGGGGATCCCTCTGTGCCCCTTACCATGCCCAGCCAGGTATGGGACCCCCCTATGCCCCTACCATGCCCAGACAGGTATGGGACCACCCTATGCCCCTACCATGCCCAGGAAGGTATAGGACCCCCCCTAGGCCCTTATCATGCCCAGCCAGGTATGGGACCCCCCTATGCCCCTACCATGCCCAAGCAGGTATGGGGACCCCTCTGTGCCCCTCACCATGCCCAGCCAGGTATGGGGACCCCCCTATGCCCCTACCATGCCCAGGAAGGTATAGGACCCCCCCTATGCCCTTATCATGCCCAGCCAGGTATGGGACCCCCCTATGCCCTCACCATGCCCAGGCAGGTATGGGGACCCCTCTGTGCCCCTCACCATGCCCAGCCAGGTATGGGACTCCCCTATGCCCCTGTGATGCCCAGCCAGGTATGGGACCCCCCTATGCCCTCACCATGCCCAGCCAGGTATGGGGACCCCCCCTATGCCCCTACCATGCCCAGGAAGGTATAGAACCACCCCTATGCCCCTGTCATGCCCAGCCAGGTATGGGACCCCCCTATGCCCCTACCATGCCCAGGCAGGTATGGCACCACCCTATGCCCCTACCATGCCCAGGAAGGTATAGGACCACCCCTATGCCCCTACCATGCCCAGGCAGGTATGGGGACCCCTCTGTGCCCCTCACCATGCCCAGCCAGGTATGGGACCCCCCTATGCCCTCACCATGCCCAGCCAGGTATGGGGACCCCCCTATGCCCCTACCATGCCCAGGAAGGTATAGGACCCCCCCTATGCCCTTATCATGCCCAGCCAGGTATGGGACCCCCCTATGCCCTCACCATGCCCAGGCAGGTATGGGGATCCCTCTGTGCCCCTCACCATGCCCAGCCAGGTATGGGGACGCCCTAAGCCCTTATCATGCCCAGCCAGGTATGGGACCCCCCTATGCCCCTACCATGCCCAGGAAGGTATAGAACCACCCCTATGCCCCTGTCATGCCCAGCCAGGTATGGGACCACCCTATGCCCCTACCATGCCCAGGCAGGTATGGGGACCCCTCTGTGCCCCTCACCATGCCCAGCCAGGTATGGGACTCCCCTATGCCCCTGTGATGCCCAGCCAGGTATGGGACCCCCCTATGCCCTCACCATGCCCAGCCAGGTATGGGGACTCCCCTATGCCCCTACCATGCCCAGGCAGGTACGGGACCACCCTATGCCCCTACCATGCCCAGGAAGGTATAGGACCACCCCTATGCCCCTGTCATGCCCAGGCAGGTATGGGACCCCCCTATGCCCTCACCATGCCCAGGCAGGTATGGGGACCCCTCTGTGCCCCTCACCATGCCCAGCCAGGTATGGGGACCCCCTATGCCCTTATCATGCCCAGCCAGGTATGGGACTCCCCTATGCCCCTACCATGCCCAGCCAGGTATGGGGACCCCCTATGCCCTTATCATGCCCAGCCAGGTATGGGGACCCCCCCTATGCCCCTACCATGCCCAGGAAGGTATAGAACCACCCCTATGCCCCTGTCATGCCCAGCCAGGTATGGGGACCCCCCTATGCCCCTACCATGCCCAGGAAGGTATAGGACCCCCCCTATGCCCTTATCATGCCCAGCCAGGTATGGGACCACCCTATGCCCCTACCATGCCCAGGAAGGTATAGAACCACCCCTATGCCCCTGTCATGCCCAGCCAGGTATGGGACCCCCCTATGCCCCTACCATGCCCAGCCAGGTATGGGACCCCCCCTATGCCCCTACCATGCCCAGGAAGGTATAGAACCACCCCTATGCCCCTGTCATGCCCAGCCAGGTATGGGACCCCCCTATGCCCCTACCATGCCCAGGAAGGTATAGGACCACCCCTATGCCCTCACCATCCCCAGCCAGGTATGGGACCCCCCTATGCCCTCACCATGCCCAGGCAGGTATGGGGATCCCTCTGTGCCCCTCACCATGCCCAGCCAGGTATGGGGACCCCCCTATGCCCCTACCATGCCCAGCCAGGTATGGGATCCCCCTGTGCCCCCCAGCATTCCAAACCAGGTGGGGGGACACACCTGTACCCCTCTCATGCCCAGCCAGGTAGGGATTTGGGGCACCCCTTCATGCCCCCACGATGCCCAGCCAGGTAGGGGAACACCCCCGTGACCCCCAAACCATGCCCAGCCAGGTAGGGATTTGGGGGGACCCCACTATGCCCCCTACCATGCCCAGCCAGGTATGGGGGTACAGGGGGCCCCACTGTGCCCCCCCTCCTTTCAGAGCCATTTAGGGGGTACAGGGCACCCTGCCCGGTTGGGGACACCCTGGGGACACCTTCTCCCCTCCCAGCTGGTGCCCCCAGCCCCCCCAGCACCCCAAGATTCTGGCGACGAGAGCAGCCCCTGCCAGGACCAGTTTGGGGGTGCGGGGGGGGTGGGGGTGCAGGGAGTGGGCACTGGGGGTCCCCCAAATCCAAAGGTCTCTGTGCCCCCCCCCCCCCCCCCCCTTTCTGTCCCTCGGGGGGGGGGGGGCCAATATCCACGCTGTTCCCATGGGTCCCCTCGTGGGTCCCCTGCGTTCGGGTCACCCCACGGGACCCCCCCCCATCTAGAGGTCCTTGTGGGTCCCCCCACATCCACGCTGTGCCCGTGGGTCCCCCCACTTCCCAGCTCTCCCATGGTTGCCCCCACCCAGCGCAGGCAGCGCTGCGGCCGTGCCCGATCCCACAGCAGCACCCAGCGGGCAGGGATGGTGGGGCACCCCGGGGTGCCAGCTGCACCCCTCAATGTCACCTCAGCTCTGAGCACCCCAGGGTGCCACCTGCACCCCCCAATGTCACCCCAGCTCTGAGCACCCCGGGGTGGCACCTGCACCCCCCAATGTCACCCCAGCTCTGAGCACCCCGGGGTGGCACCTGCACCCCCCAATGTCACCCCAGCTCTCAGCACCCCAAGGTGGCACCTGCACGCCCCAATGTCACCCCAGCTCTCAGCACCCCGGGGGTGCCAGCTGCACCCCCCAATGTCACCCCAGCTCTGAGCACCCCAGGGTGGCACCTGCACCCCCCAATGTCACCCCAGCTCTCAGCACCCCGGGGTGCCAGCTGCACCCCCCAATGTCACCCCAGCTCTGAACACCCCAGGGTGGCACCTGCACCCCCCAATGTCACCCCAGCTCTGAACACCCCAGAGTGCCACCTGCACCCCTCAATGTCACCCCAGCTCTGAGCACCCCGGGGTGCCACCTGCACCCCCCAATGTCACCCCAGCTCTGAGCATCTTGGGGTGCCACCTGCACCCCTCAATGTCACCCCAGCTCTGAACACCCCAGGGTGGCACCTGCACCCCCCAATGTCACCCCAGCTCTGAACACCCCAGAGTGCCACCTGCACCCCCCAATGTCACCCCAGCTCTGAGCACCCCGGGGTGCCAGCTGCACCCCCCAATGTCACCCCAGCTCTGAGCACCCCGGGGTGGCACCTGCACGCCCCAATGTCACCCCAGCTCTGAGCACCCCGGGGTGCCACCTGCACCCCCCAATGTCACCCCAGCTCTGAGCACCCCAAGGTGGCACCTGCACCCCCCAATGTCACCCCAGCTCCGAGCACCCCAGGGTGGCACCTGCACCCCCCAATGTCACCCCAGCTCTCAGCACCCCGGGGTGGCACCTGCACCCCCCAATGTCACCCCAGCTCTGAACACCCCAGAGTGCCACCTGCACCCCCCAATGTCACCCCAGCTCTGAGCACCCCGGGGTGCCAGCTGCGCCCCCCAATGTCACCCCAGCTCTGAACACCCCAGGGTGGCACCTGCACCCCCCATGTCACCCCAGCTCCGAGCACCCCAGAGTGCCACCTGCACCCCCCAATGTCACCCCAGCTCTGAACACCCCAGAGTGCCACCTGCACCCCCCAATGTCACCCCAGCTCTGAGCACCCCGGGGTGCCACCTGCACCCCCCAATGTCACCTCAGCTCTGAACACCCCAGGGTGGCACCTGCACCCCCCATGTCACCCCAGCTCCGAGCACCCCAGAGTGCCACCTGCACCCCCCAATGTCACCCCCAGCTCCGAGCACCCCAGGGTGGCACCTGCACCCCCCAATGTCACCCCAGCTCTCAGCACCCCGGGGTGGCACCTGCACCCCCCAATGTCACCCCAGCTCTGAACACCCCAGAGTGCCACCTGCACCCCCCAATGTCACCCCAGCTCTCAGCACCCCGGGGTGCCAGCTGCGCCCCCCAATGTCACCCCAGCTCTGAACACCCCAGGGTGCCACCTGCACCCCCCATGTCACCCCAGCTCCGAGCACCCCAGAGTGCCACCTGCACCCCCCAATGTCACCCCAGCTCCGAGCACCCCAGGGTGGCCCCTGCACCCCCCAATGTCACCCCAGCTCTGAGCACCCCAGAGTGCCACCTGCACCCCCCAATGTCACCCCAGCTCTGAACACCCCAGGGTGGCACCTGCACCCCCCAATGTCACCCCAGCTCTGAACACCCCAGAGTGCCACCTGCACCCCCCAATGTCACCCCAGCTCCGAGCACCCCAGGGTGGCCCCTGCACCCCTCGATGTCCCCCACTGCCACCGCCGGCCACGCTCACCGCGCTCCCCATCTCTCGCTCTCCACAGGCCTCGTGTCCCCCCAATCCTGGGGGGCTCCTGCTGCTGTTTGGGGGTCCCTTGGGGGCTCCCCCCAACCTGGCTGCCACCCCCCCCCCACCTCTGCTGGCCCTGGGCCACCCAGCACCCACCTGGGCCACCTTCCCTGGCCACCTTTTGCCTCACCCCTCGAAGTTTGGGGTCCCCAATCCTGAGGGGGGGGGGGGGAGGCTGGGGCTGAAGAATGGGGGGGACGGACAAAAGTTGGGGGGCCCCCAGGAAGCACCATCGCACCGCACACCCCCCCCCCCCCCGCATGGACCCTCCAGGCTGAGCTGTGCTTTGGGGGGGGCTTCCAGGGCACCCCCTCACCCCAAACCCCCAGCACCCCAAAACGTGGTGGCATCCCTTGTGCAACCCCTGGGGTCCAGCTGAGCCGCCCCCCCCCCCCCCCCCCCCAGATTTTGGGGTGCCCTGGAAGCCCCCCCAGGCTCAAACTTTCACCCCCTGCCACGGGGTCCCTGCCTGCACCCCAAGACCTGGCCAGAAGCTCCCTGGGGTCCAGCTGAGCCCCCCCCCCAGATTTTGGGGTGCCCCTGGGTCCCCCAGGCTTAAAGATTCACCACCCCCCCCATGAGGTCCCTTCCTGCACCCCCAAAACCTGGCAGCAACCCCAAGCACAGCTCTCGGGGTCCAGCTCAGCCCCCCCAAGATTCGGCTGAGCCCCCCCAGCCCCCCCAGATTTTGGGGTGCCCCTGCAACCCCCCAGGCTCAGCTCTTCACACCCCCCCCCCCACTTCCAATGGGGTCCCTACCTTCACCCCCCGCCCCCCCCGTACCAAGGGCAGGACCCAGCCCCCCCAAAATAAACCAGTTGGCAAAGAGGGGTCCGGCTCTTCTTGCCCCTCCTGGCCCCCCCAAACCAGTGGCACCCCAAAATCCCCGGCACCCCAAAACCCACGGAGGGGAGGATGTGACCATGACCCAACTCCCTCCCCAGGGACAGAGGGCATTTGGGGGGGGGGGGGGGTGTGAGGGGATGCTGACCCCCCCAAAAATCCAGTTTGGCTCTGGGAATTCTGGGGTTCAGGGGTGAGGGTTTGGGGGTTCCTTACAGCACCCCATCATCCCAGCGGGGGAGGAGGAGGAGGAAGGCTGGGTGACCCCCCCAACCCCTCCGAAGCTTTGTGCCCCCCAAATCCCTGCTGTGGCTGAGGGATCCCCTATTCCTGGGGTACGGGTGGGACCCCCATATCCGTGTCTATAGGTCACCCCCATATGGGGGTCCCCCCAATCCTGGGCTGTGTCTGTGGGACCCCCATATCCATGTCTATAGGTCACCCCCATATGGGGGTCCCCCCAAACCTGGGCTGTGTCTGTGGGACCCCCATATCCATGTCTATAGGTCACCCCACATGAGGTTCCCCCCCATATCCGTGTCTATAGGTCACCCCACATGTGTGGGTCCCCCCATACCCAGGCTGTGTCTATGGGACCCCCATATCCATGTCTATAGGTCACCCCCATGTGTGGGTCCCCCCAAACCTGGGCTGTGTCTGTGGGACCCCCATATCCATGTCTATAGGTCACCCCACATGAGGTTCCCCCCCATATCCGTGTCTATAGGTCACCCCACATGTGTGGGTCCCCCCATACCCAGGCTGTGTCTATGGGACCCCCATATCCATGTCTATAGGTCACCCCCATGTGTGGGTCCCCCCAAACCTGGGCTGTGTCTGTGGGACCCCCATATCCGTGTCTATAGGTCACCCCATGTTTGGGTCCCCCCATATCCGTGTCTATAGGTCACCCCACATGAGGGTCCCCCCCATATCCGTGTCTATAGGTCACCCCATATGAGGGGTCCCCCCATATCCGTGTCTATAGGTCACCCCCATATGGGGGTTCCCCCAAACCTGGGCTGTGTCTGTGGGACCCCCATATCCGTGTCTATAGGTCACCCCACATGAGGGTCCCCCCCATATCTGGGTCTATAGGTCACCCCATGTTTGGGTCCCCCCATACCCAGGCTGTGTCTATGGGACCCCCATATCCATGTCTATAGGTCACCCCCATGTGTGGGTCCCCCCAAACCTGGGCTGTGTCTGTGGGACCCCCATATCCGTGTCTATAGGTCACCCCATGTTTGGGTCCCCCCATATCCGTGTCTATAGGTCACCCCACATGTGTGGGTCCCCCCATACCCAGGCTGTGTCTATGGGACCCCCATATCCATGTCTATAGGTCACCCCCATATGGGGGTCCCCCCAAACCTGGGCTGTGTCTGTGGGACCCCCATATCCATGTCTATAGGTCACCCCACATGAGGTTCCCCCCCATATCCGTGTCTATAGGTCACCCCACATGTGTGGGTCCTCCCATACCCAGGCTGTGTCTATGGGACCCCCATATCCATGTCTATAGGTCACCCCCATGTGTGGGTCCCCCCAAACCTGGGCTGTGTCTGTGGGACCCCCATATCCGTGTCTATAGGTCACCCCATGTTTGGGTCCCCCCATATCCGTGTCTATAGGTCACCCCACATGAGGGTCCCCCCCATATCCGTGTCTATAGGTCACCCCATATGAGGGGTCCCCCCATATCCGTGTCTATAGGTCACCCCCATATGGGGGTTCCCCCAAACCTGGGCTGTGTCTGTGGGACCCCCATATCCGTGTCTATAGGTCACCCCACATGAGGGTCCCCCCCATATCTGGGTCTATAGGTCACCCCATGTTTGGGTCCCCCCATACCCAGGCTGTGTCTATGGGACCCCCATATCCATGTCTATAAGTCACCCCCATATGGGGGTCCCCCCAAACCTGGGCTGTGTCTGTGGGACCCCTACGTCCCCCTCATACCCTCACTGTCTCCTCGCCCCCCCGTGTGCCCTGGCCCCCCCATGTCCCCTCGCCCCCCCGTGTCCCCTCGCCCCCCCAGTGTCCCCTCGCCCCCCCGTGTGCCCTGGCCCCCCCGTGTCCCCTCGCCCCCCCGTGTCCCCTCGCCCCCCCCATGTCCCCTCACCTCCCCGTGTCCCCTCGCCCCCCCCAGTGTCCCCTCGCCCCCCCATGTCCCCTCGCCCCCCCAGTGTCCGCTGGCCCCCCCGTGTCCCCTCGCCCCCCCGTGTCCCCTCGCCCCCCCCGTGTGCCCTGGCCCCCCCGTGTCCCCTCGCCCCCCCAGTGTCCCCTCGCCCCCCCCATGTCCCCTCGCCCCCCCGTGTCCCCTCGCCCCCCCCATGTCCCCTCGCCCCCCCGTCCCGCTCCCCGCTCGGTGATTGGTGCCGGGGCTCGGCCCCTCCCTGTGCCCGCCCCCCCCCTCCTCCCCCCTCCCCGGGCCGGGGGGCAGGGCCGGGGGTGCGGGCCCCGCCGCGGCCAACGGGGATGGTGGCGGCTGCCCGGGCCGAGGCACCATGAGCGTGCGGGCCCCGCGGGCCCCCGACAGGTACGGGGGGGGCGGGGGGGAAGCGGGAATTGGCGGGGGGGGGGGAGGGGGGGGGCGCGGAATTGGAGGGGTGGGAATGGCGGAAAGGGGCGGGGGGGGGGGGGGGCAGGAACTGGGGAGGGGAGGATTGAGGGGGATGGGGGGGCAGGAATTGGGGGGCAAATGAGGAGGAGGAGAGCGGGAATTGGGGGGGGAATTGGGGGGTACAAATTGGGGGACAAATGCAGGGGGAATGGCGGGGGGGGCAGGAATTAGGGGGCAAATGAGGAAGAGGAGAGCAGGAATGGGGGGGCAGGAATTGGGGAGGAATAGGGAGTAAAATTGGGGGGCAAATGCAGGGGGAATGGTGGGGGGGCAAGGAATTGGGGAGGGAGGAATGGGGGGCAGGAATTGGGGGGCAAATGAGGAGGAGGAGAGCAGGAATTGGGGGGGGAACTGGGGAGGGGGGAATTGGGGAGGGAATGGGGGGCAGGAATTCGGGGGCAAATGAGGAGGAGGAGAGCAGGAATGGGGGGGGGATGGCGGGGGGCAGGAATTGGGGAGAGGAGAATTGAGGGGAGCAGGAATTAGGGAGGGGGAGATTGGGGAGGAGGGGAATTGGGGGGGATTTGGGGGCAAATGAGGAGAGAGAAGCAGGAATTGGGGGGGGGGGAATTGGGGAGGGGGGAATTGGGGAGGGAATGGGGGGCAGGAATTGGGGGGCAAATAAGGAAGAGGAGAGCAGGAATGGGGGGGATTGGCAGAGAGGGGGGCAGGAATTGGGGAGGGGGAGGTTGGGGAGAGGGAAATTGGGGGGCAAATGAGGAGAGAGAAGCAGGAATTGCAGGGGGGGCTTGGAATTGGGGAGGGGGGAATGGGGGCAGGAATTGGGGGGCAAATTGGGGGATGAGAATTCAGGGGCGAATGGTGGGGGGGGCAAGAATTGGGGGGGGGGGAATGGGGTGGGGGGAGTAGGAATTGGGGGGAGCTTGGAATTGGGGACGGGAGATTGGGGGGAATCGGGGGGGGGCAGGAATTGAGGAGGAGGAAATGGGGATGGAAATGAGGGGTAAGATTTGGGGGGGGATTAGGGGGGTGGGAATGGCGGGAGGGGGGCACCGGGAAATGGGGGGGGAACGGGAATTGGGTCCTCTGGGTGGCTGTCGGGGGGGGGGGGGGGGGGGGGGAACCCCCTCCCTGCATCGCCCTTCTGCATTTTGGGGTGAAAATCAGTGTTTTCCAGACTGGGGAGGGCCTCAGTCTTACCCCCCACCCCACCTTCAACCCCCCCCCCCCCCCCCCTTCTGTGTTTTGGGGTGAAAATCAATGTTTTGGGGATTGAGCATTCGGGGAGGGGCTCAGACTTTCCTCCCATATGCGTTTTGGGGTGAAAATTAGTGGTTTGAGGGGTGGGAAGGGCCTTTGCGGCTCGAGATGGGGCTCAGCCTTTCCCTCTCATTTCCCTTGGCGCGTTTTGGGGTGAAACTCAGTGTTTTGGGGGAGGGCAGGGCTTCTCCATTTGGGGCGGGGGGAGGGGGGGGGAGAAGGTTGGAAACCCCCTGAAACCACCCCCCCCCCCCCTCCCCCCCCAAAGCCCTGCATTGTCTTTATGCGTTTTGGGGTGAAAATCAGTGTTTTCAGGAGCAGGAAGGGCCTCAACCTTTCCCCTCCCATTCACTTGATGTGTTTTGGGGTGAAAATCAGGGGGTTTGGGGAGGGCAGGGCCTCTACAGATCGGGGGGTGATCTCAGCTTTTCCCTCCTTATACGTTTTGGGGTGAAACTCGGTGTTTCGGGGAGTGTTTTGGGGGGGGTGGGTGGTCTTCGGCATTTCCACTCCCCATATCCCTCTCACGCATTTTTGGGGTGAAAATCAGTGATTCGGGGAGCAGCAGGGCCTCAACCTTCCCCCTCCCACCCCACCCCCAATCTCCCTTGTGTGTTTTGGGGTGAAACTCTGTGTTTTGGGGACTGGATGCTCGGGGGGTGTCTCAGACTTCCCCTCCTTATGCATTTTGGGGTGGAAATCAGTGTTTTGGAGGAAGGCAGAGCCTCCGCAGCTCGGGAGGGGGCTCAGCCTTTTCCTCCTCATCCCTTTTACGCATTTTGGGGTGAAAAAGCAGTGTTTTGGGGAGCTCACAGGGCCTCTGCAGCTCAGAGGGTCTCAGCCTTTCTCTCCCCCATCCCCCTTATATGTTTTGGGGTGAAATTCAGCGTTTTGGGGAGTGGGCAGGACATTTCCAGCTCGGGGAGGCTCTCAGCCTTTCCACTCCTTATGCGTTTTGGGATGAAACTCTGTGTTTTGGGGACTGGGTGCTGGAGGGGGGGGGGTTGTGTCTCCAATTTCCCCCCCTTATGTGTTTTGGGGTGAAACTCTGTGTTTTAAGGAGCGGGGAGGGACTCAGCCTTCCCCCCCGCCTCCACCTCAGTCCACCTTACGTGTTTTGGGGTGAAACTCAGTGTTTTGGGGAGTGGGCAGGGCAGGCCCTCTGCAGCTTGGGGGTGGGGGGGTGTCTAATCCTTTCCCCCCTTATTCATTTTGGGGTGCAAATCAGTGGTTTGGGGAGTGGGGAGGGTCTCTGCCTTCCGCTCTCCCCGCCAACCTTGTTTTGGGGTGAAACTCCGTGTTTTGGGGTGCTCAGGAGTGGGAGTCTCAGCCTTCCCCCTCCCTGCATCACCTTTATGTATTTTGGGGTGAAAAGCAGTGTTTTGGGGAGTAGGCAGGACCTTTCCAGCTCGTAGAGGGTCTCAGCCTCCCCCCCCCCATCCACTTTATGCGTTTTGGGGTGAAACTCAGGTGTTTTGGGGACTGTGCGCCCAAGTAGGTTTTCAGCCTTTCCCCCCTGCATCCTCCTTATGCGTTTTGGGGTGAAACTTGATGTTTTGGGGAGCGGGTGCTTGGGGTGGGTCTCAGCCTCCCTCCCTTCCCCCCACCCCACATCACTCTGACACATTTTGGGGTGAAACTCTGTGTTTTGGGGAGCAAGCAGGGCCTTTCCAGCTTGCAGGGGTCTCACCCTTCTCCCCTGCACCCCTTTATGTGTTTTGGGGTGAAACCCACTATTTTGGGGTCCGGATGCTTGGGAGGGGGTCTAAGCCTTTCCCCCCTTATGCATTTTGGGGTGAAACTCGGTGTTTTGAGTACCAGGCACGGCCTTTCCATCTCCAGGGGGGTCTCGGCCTTCCCCCCTCCTTTTCCATCATCCCAGGTTGATCCCATCCCACCACGATGCTCGGAGCAGGTGTGTCCCCCGCCCCGCCAAATCCCCCCCAAACCCAACCTGGTGGGAAAATGGGAGATGAGAAACCCCCACAGCCACTCCTGCAGGTGTGTTTTGTCCCAAATAGCCTCTTTTTTACCCCAAATTGCTTCAGGTGGGTTTTGGGATCCCAGGTTGGCAGTGCTGCCCGTGTCTCCCGTGGGAAGATGGAGTTCTGTGTGTGTTTGGGAGCTGGGAACGGGCACCTCGCTCCTCAGCGGCCGGCTCGGAGCCCTCTTGGCAACCTGGACCATCTGGAGAAGTGGGGCTGTGTGAACCTCACGGAGTTCAACAGGGCCAAGAACAAGGTCCTACACCTGGGTTGGGGCAATCCCAAAGACAGCTCCAGGTTGGGTGGAGAATGGATTGGGAGCAGCCCTGAGGAGAAGGATTTGGGGTGCTGGGGGAGGAGAAGCTCAACGTGAGCTGGGAAAGCGCGCTGGCAGCCCAGAACCCCCGGTGTCCCGGGCTGCACCCAGAGCAGGGGGAGGGAGGGGGTTCTGCCCCTCTGCTCGGCTCTGTGAGACCCCACCTGGAGCCCTGGGTCCAGGTCTGGAGTCCTGAGCACAGGAAGGACCTGGAGCTGTTGGAGCAAGGCCAGAGGAGGCCACGGAGATGATGCGAGGGCTGGAGCAGCTCCTGTGCGAGGCCAGGCTGGGGGAGTTGGGGTTGTTCAGCCTGGAGAGGAGAAGGCTCTGGGGAGACCTTAGAGCAGCTCCCAGGGCTGAAAGGGGCTCCAGGAAAACTGGGGAGGGGCTTTTTCCAAGGGCCTGGAGTGATGGGATAAGGGGAAACAGCTTTAAATTGGAAGAAGATTGAGATTGGACATTGGGAAGAGATTCTTCATGGTGAGGGTGTGGAGGCCCTGGCCCAGGTTGCCCAGAGCAGTGGTGGCTGCCCCATCCCTGGAGGTGTTTGCGGCCAGGTTGGATGGGGCTTGGAGCCCCCTGACCCAGTGGGACATGTCCCTGCCCATGGCAGGGGGTGGCACTGGATGGGCTTTGATGTCCCTTCCAACCCAACCCATCCCATGATTCTGTGATTCCATGTCCAGGGTCCAAGCAGAGCAGTCTGGCAGCAGGGATGTGATACGGTGGGAAAACCCCATTGGGGTGACTTGAGGGATGGAGGCAGATTGTGTCTTGGAGCGAGGAGCGTTCCGGTGTCCCTGGCATGGCCGGGTTCGTGGGCTGGGACCTCTAGTCCAGCTGTAGGGATGCAGCCGTGTCTGTTCCACACGGATCTCACCCATTGGTGTGGATTTGGCCAACACCCTCAGACACACGGGGTGAACGTTGGGGTTGTCCTGTGCAGGATAGGAGTTGGACTGGATGATCCTTGTGGGTCCTTTCCAACTCAGGGCATTCTGTGATTCTATGATTTGTGCCGATAACAAGGTTTTTTCGCCCTCTGTGCCCCCAAAGAAGCCGATTCCGGGTGTTGGGGGCAGCGGTGATGCTGCGTCTGTTGGAGTCATCCCTGGCCGATGGCATTGGAGATGCTGAATGTGGACTCCTGACACATCAGTGGTTGGGTTCATCTGTTGGTGGGACAGGCAATGCATTCCCACCTCCTGCTTTGGTCGAAATAGCGTCTGTGTGAGCCCAAATCAACGCTTCCTCTTGGTGTAACCCTTAATTAGCCAGAGAATTTGACCACAAGGCCCCTGACGAGGCTTTACCAGCCCCTCCGGAGCAGAAATGACAGCGCTGCTGGATTTCGCTCCCATCCCAGGCAGGATTTGGTCCGACTGCCCGACTTCCCCGCCTTGGGGAGCTGCGAGGCGTCATTACCGGGCTTAAGACTTCTCTCTGCTCTTTAAATAGCCACGATCTCCTCCGCTCTTTAAGGTCAGGCGCCTGAAGTGCCCTGGCCGAGCCGGGAGCCACTCGTTGCTGGGTGGCACAGCTTCTCCAGCAACAAAAATGACCTCAAAGTGGCTTAACGTGAGGGGTTTCCCCCAAAACCACCCCAGCAGCCTTCATCCCACCAAGCAAGCGATGGCTTTGGGCTGAGCACGGCGCTTCTGTTGCTCATCCGTGTAGGGAGGCTCCCAGACCCAGTGCAAACCAGTATAGATCTTCCTCCTCTGGTGTTGGGAGCTGCAGAAGGTGATGAACATCACCAGCAAGCGCTGTCTGGCTGTGGGAACGTGGTTTGTCCATGGGTTTGCTCGCTGCTCTTTGTCCTTTTGTATTGCCATGGTTTTGATTGTAGAAGGAGCCACGGAGAGGCTGGAGGAAAGCGTTTCGGCGCTGATGGAAGGAGCTGCATCCTTCCTTGCCGTGGGGTTGCCGCCACCAAGGACACAGTGGCTTTGTGGTGGGCACGGGACTTCTGCTGCTGATGCCCACAGCCTATGCATGTAGGGAGGCTCCCAGGCCCAGTGCAAACCAGTATAGATCTTCCTCCTCTGGTGTTGGGAGATGTGGAAGGAGATCTAGCGAGTGCCGTCCGGCTGTGGGAACGTGGCTTGTCCATGGGTTTGGTTGCTGCTCTTTATCCTCTTGTATTGCCGTGGTTTTGATCGTAGAAGGAGCCACGGAGAGGCTGGAGGAAAGCCTTTTGGTGCTGGTGGAAAGAAGGCGCGTCCTTCCCCGCAGCTTTTTATTTAGGAAGAAGGTTGGGGAGAAAACATCCCTTCGGGATAGGTTATTCCGTATCTCGCTCGCTGCTGCAGATCCCGCACCCCAAAAAGCGCCGTCGGTGCCGGCCAAACCAGATCTGCCAGTCTGTGTTCCAGGAGATGATGAGTGGCACCGTTAATGATTACACTGCCCGACGCAGGGAGAGCTTGGGAACGAGTCAGAGTCCTTGCGATCGGCACGAGGAGACCTTGCCCGCCCTGCTTTGTGCTCCCGGAGCATTTCCAGAGAAGCTGGGCCCTGCGTTGCGTCTGAACCGCGTCTTCCGTGGTGCGGAATTCGGATCCCGGCTCTGCTTTCCCAATCAGACTCCGTCCACGCTCCCGGGCTGTGGTTTTCTTGCAGGTGGGGAGGGGAAGAATGGCACACACTATCTAAACCAAGATTTTCTGGGTGGAAAGGGCTTTCCATGTGCAGGATCTGGCTGAACCTTGCTGGCAGCCATCATAAAACTTCACTTTTATGTAGCAAACGTCAGCTAATTTAGACATGAATAAGGATTTACGTCCTTATTGCCCCTTGCTTGGAACAGCTTGCCCAGAGCAGTGGTGGCTGCCCCATCCCTGGAGGTGTTCGCGGCCAGGTTGGATGGGGCTTGGAGCCCCCTGATCCAGTGGGAGGTGTCCCTGCCCATGGCAGCAAGTTGGAACTGGATGATCTTTAAGGTCCCTTCCAACCCAAACCATTGCATGATTCTGTGATTCCATGATTCCATAAGTCTGATTCCTCACCTCCCACCTTGGCTCCGCTGCCCCTCCATGCTCTTCCCCCGCTCTTGGTGGTCTCTGCCGAGCAACACGCTCCAATTTCTATCCCATTTTGGGTCTAATTCTGCGTGGGAAGCTCCCACAGCAACCTCCGGGGTTGTTTCGGGTCTCCCTTCTCCAGCTGCTCACTCCGAGAGGCTGCCAGCTCTGTTTTGGGAGCGAGCAGAACAGGACCCCCAGCCCAGTGAGCCGGGCAGGCAACGCGACTGCGAAACCCAACGGCTTTTGCGTAACAGCTTGACTGCCCGAAATCGCAGCTGTCCCCGCGCTCCGGCTCCGTTCGGCTCCGTCGGGAATTGGCATTGCAAAAATTTGCAGCACACAGACAATTGGAAACGTGGGGAGCGGATTGTGCCGCGCGAGGGAACAACCAGGGCTGCTCTGCTCGCTGTGTTTGGTGGTTTTTTTTCCTCCCCTTCTCATTTAATTAAAAGTCTTAATTTAAACAAAGCTCTTGCTGAATTCCCTGTCTGCTGCAAGAAAGTTGCCAGTGGAATCGAGGGATTTAGAATCATGGAGTGGTTTGAGTTGGACCACAAAGGGAGATGGGCCCAGGGAGCTTGGAAACCATATAATCCCTCAGGGGCCATGGGAAACACTTTAAGATTGGAACCACGAGCCAGGAACTTTGATGTACTCTTCACTTTGGGGCAGTCATGGAATCATGGAATGGGTTGGGTTGGAGGGAACATCAAAGCCCATCCAGTCCCACCCCCTGCCATGGCAGGGACACCTCCCACTGCATCAGGGGGCTCCAAGCCCCATCCAACCTGGCCTGGAACACCTCCAGGGATGGGGCAGCCACCACTGCTCTGGGCACCCTGGGCCAGGGCCTCCCCACCCTCACAGCAAAATATTTCTCCCCAAGATCTCATCTCAATCTCCCCTCTTGCAGCTCAAAACCGTTCCCCTCGTCCCATCCCTGCACTCCCTGAGCCAGAGCCCCTCCCCAGCTTTCCTGGAGCCCCTTTCAGCCCTGGGAGCTGCTCTAAGGTCTCCCCAGAGCCTTCTCCTCTCCAGGCTGAACAACCCCAACTCTCCCAGCCTGTGCTCACAGCAGAGGGGCTTCAGCCCTTGGATCATCTCCGTGGCCTCCTCTGGACCTGTTCTAACAATTCCATCTCCTTCTTACGTTGGGGATTCCAGAGCTGGACACAATTCACTTTACTGTGTGTGTATATATGGGATTTTGCATCTTATTTGCAAAACGAAACGTGCTACCGGCTGCCTCCTGAGGGCTTGGAAAAAAGACAACATGGAAAGAGAGAGAGCGAGCGAGCAAAGCTTTGCTGCATAAAGCCCGGATGGCTCCGGGATGACTCTGGCCTCGTGGATTTGCGGGTGGCCGGGCAGCAGCTGCAGGGTGGCTGCTTGGCAGTCGCACGTAGCCCGCGTGCCACGGGGACGCGCCGACTCGCGGCCGCCTGCCGACGCTGCTCTGGCCTTGCGGAACCCGTGGTGGTTCATCCCAAAGAAAGGAGCTGGGATGCAGCCTGGGCACGGCAGGGATGGATGCGGCCGGTTCTTCATCCAAGCCAGGGTTGTTCTCATCCTGCGCTTCCAGCAGGCTCCGATGGGCTTTGCCAACTGGGAGTCGCAAACCTGTTGTGCAAAAAGACGGGAAGAAACCCGGATCCTCTTGGGAGCGGGGGGTACCGGCACGAGCTGCTTCCAAAAATGTGGTGCAAAGGGTATTTTCCCCTTTATTTCATTTGCAAACGACACCCAAGCAAGGTTTAAATCTGCCTCGCCGGACAAACTCCGACGCAGCCGCATCATTCCGAGCTTCCCCGATGCGTCATCGTGCAGCATCGGCTGGGGCGGGCGCGGAGCCGGAGCAGCGGGAGGCTTGGAGCCTCAAGCCCATTATTCCCAGCGGAGAAGCTTCAAGCCATTCCCAGGGGAGGGACGTGGAGGGATGTCCCTGTGTCCGCACGCAAGGCTGGAGCAGCTCCAGGAGAGGAGCCTTTTCCCTCTGCCCTGGCCGTGGGGAGGGGGAAGGGGAGGAAGCTGAATCATTTCTAGTGGTTTTGTTTTTTTTTTAAAGCTGAAATTCCTTCCTTCCTTCCTGTCCCCAGAATGCGAAACCGTCTGCGGGGCTGCGGCTCCCGAGATCAGCCGGCAGCAGGGTTTGGCATGGGAGATGCCGGGTAATCCTGGTGCTACCGATGTCATCGGGGCTGCGGTGGAAGCAATGACTCAATCGCAAGAGGCGTCTCACCAAGACACTGATTTCCCTTTTCAAACTGTGATCTTTTCCCCGCTTTTTTCCATATATATTGCTATTTTTTTCCACATTTTCCTGCTGCTGGGCTGGCGCTGGCCCTGCCCGCGTCCCCGCTCACCTCCCAAGGCACCGAATTTCCAAGTGTGCCGGTGCAAGATCCAGCTGTTCCCAAACCATCTTCTCTTCCCCAGAGTTGGGAATCGCAGGGAGCAGCCGTATGGAGACCTGGCTGGGAAGAAAATTAAACCTCCTGGTCTCGAAAAGAGTTCCAGGTGGAGGCTGACCTGCTTTGAGGATTTGATCTGAGTGGAATGGTTTGGGTTGGAAGGGACCTCAAAGCCCATCCAGTGCCACCCCCTGCCATGGGCAGGGACACCTCCCACTGGATCAGGGGGCTCCAAGCCCCATCCAACCTGGCCTTGGACACCTCCAGGGATGGGGCAGCCACCACTGCTTTGGGCAACCTGGGCCAGGGCCTCCACACCCTCACAGCAAAACATTTCTCCCCAAGATCTCATCTCAATCTCCCCTCTTGCAGCTCAAAACCATTCCCCTCATCCCATCCCTGCACTCCCTGAGCCAGAGCCCCTCCCCAGCTTTCCTGGAGCCCCTTTCAGCCCTGGGAGCTGCTCTAAGGTCTCCCCACAGCCTTCTCCAGCCTGAACAACCCCAACTCTCCCAGCCTGGCCTCGTACAGGAGCTGCTCCAGCCCTCGCATCATCTCCGTGGCGTCCTCTGGCCTCGCTCCAACAGCTCCAGGTCCTTCCTGTGCTCAGGACTCCAGAGCTGGACCCAGGGCTCCAGGTGGGGTCTCCCCAGAGCGGAGCAGAGGGGCAGAACCCCCTCCCTCCCCCGCTGCTGATTCCATTTTTTTTGGATGCAACCCAGGACACAGTTGGTTTCTGGGCTGCAAATTGGGGAAACTAAGCCCGGAGCAGAAACCTCTGAAGGTTTCCAGCACACAGGATGTGGCTGCAGGTGCTGGTTTGGAGGAGACCAGGACCGGGTGAGTTAGGCACCTACAGAGGCTGCCCAGGGACGTGGTGGAGTCAGCCATCCCTGGAGGTGTTTAAAAGACAGGTAGATGAGTTTCTTAGGGACAGGGTTTAGTAGTGGACAGGTACAGTTGGACTCGATGATCTCGGGGGTCTTTTCCAGGTAGATGATTCCATGATTCTGCATCAAGCATGGCTGCAGGATTTGGGCATCGTGCCAGCACTATGGAATTATAACTTTCAGGAAAACCAAAGCACTGAGCTTTCAGGGCACTGAAAAGAGCTTTCCCAGTTGGAAAAACGCGCCGGGGTCAGGTCTGTGTCGAGCTGGCAGCGTTGGGTTTAATATGGGGCGTTTTGGCTCTCCGTAAGTCAATTAGGAAGGAGCTTACACAAAGCCGAATTAAACCACTCTTTTAGACAGCAATAAGCCAACGCCATCCCAGCTCCTTCCAGAGGCTGCTGCCACGGGATTGGCATCTTTCCATGAGACTGGAGTTGAACTGGTGGCTCCTGGCTGGGCTGGGGGCTGAGCCACGTGTGGTCCCGGCACCATTGGGCACCGAGGAGCTTCCCCTAACGGAGAAACTTAATTAGTGTCGCCTTCAGTTGTGGCTTCTGGGGCGATGCGGGAAGAGGAGCCAATCCTTCCTTGGCCTGGATAAGCAGCAGGGCTGACCTGCCCCGTGCACCCTCTGCCCCGGGTAATCCCGCGGAGTTAATCCTGCACCTTCCCTTTGAGTGATGGAGGAGCCGGTCCTCATCCCAGGTCGCCTCTGAAATGAGGTCCCACCTCACCCTCCAGCCCCTTGAGGAGCTGTTGGGATGCTTTGGCCGTGTCCTCGCTTCTGCAGCCCCATCCCAGGCTGTGACCGTGCCCAGGCTCCTGGTTTAGCCCTGACTTCAGCGAACAAGGGTTGTAATCGAGTTAATTAGAGGCTGTGGAATAACGATTGTGCAGGTCAGGTCTGGATTAAGATCTTCCAGGCAACCTTAAATGAGATGTTTCCCAATATTCGCCTCTTGGAGCAGGGAAGGAACCTTTGGAAGTGGCTACGGCAGTGGGGTTGTTGGGTTTACACTGCTGTGGGCTCCGACTTTGCATCCCCATGGGGTGGTTTTGGGGGAAGCCACCCTCTTTCTCAGCCCCCCCGAAAGGGCTGAGGGTCTCACAAGGCTTTGTGGTCCAGGCTGGGCTTGTTGAGGGTGATATTTTGGGTGGGAAAGGACTTGCTTGGAAGGGATGCTCTCCCAGGAGACATCAGGGGAGGGATGATGGGATCTGAGGGAGGATGCTGAGGGTCCAAAAGAAGGCACAAAGCTGGGAGGAGAATTTGCACCAGCAAATGTGAATCCCACCCTAAACCTGGCGGGTGCTGTGAGGGCGTTCCAGGTGCAGGGAGGTGGGTTTGGGTCCCACCACCCTTCCTGAGGGCTCTAAGCGCGCTGTCACCGTGCTGTCTGTCACACCTCTGCCTCTTGTTCTGTTTGTCTCCTCTTTTGCCCTGATTCCCCGCTCTGCTGTCCTCCCGCTGTCCCTTGTGCCATCACGCATTCTCTGCCCTCTCCGGCAGCCGACCGGGCAGCAAGAGGCAGCCTCACCTGCCCAGGTAAGTGGGGACAGGGACGAGGCTGCTTGCGCTCTCACCCTGCACCCTCGCTTCATTGCAGCCTTCGGGGTGCGAGTTGGAGACCGGTTGCTCTTCCTGCTGCCTTTCCTCACTCTTCCTGTTGCTTTCAGAGCCCTCTGTCCCTTCTCCAAGAGGGAGGAGCTGTGGCAGATGGCTCTGGCCCAGGTTGCCCGGAGAAGTAGTGGCTGCCCCATCCCTGGAGGTGTTCAAGGCCAGGTTGGATGGGGCTTGGAGCCCCCTGGTGCAGTGGGAGGTGTCCCTGCCCATGGCAGGGGGTGGGACTGGATAAGCTTGGAGGTCCTTTCCTACCCAAACCATTCTATGAGTCTGTTCTGGGAGTTGCATTTGGAATTTGGTGGATGAGAAGCTCTCGGAGGTCTCCCCAGAGCGGAGCAGAGGGGCAGAATCCCCTCCCTCGCCCTGCTGGTCCCCCTGCTCTGGGTGCAGCCCAGGACATGGGTGGTTTCTGGGCTGTGAGGCACACTGCTGGCTCATGGGGAGCTTCTCCCTGGAGATGTTCAAGGCCAGGTTGGATGGGGCTTGGAGCCCCCTGATCCACAGGGAGGTGTCCCTGCCCAGGGGGTGGCACTGAATGACCTTTGAGGTCCCTTCCAAACCATTCCATTCCCAACCAGGTTGGGAGGAGAAGAGACAGGACAGCAGTGCTCGCTTTCATCCCTCAGATGCCCTGGGATCCTGGAGGGGATGTAGAGCTCCAGGGCCTTCGTTCTGTGGATGGAGGCAGAATAAGGCCTCCACGGAGGGTTGAAGTCCGGGGGCTGCTCTGGGATGCCATTGCCTTTGGCTGCAGCTCCTGGGTCTGCTGCACCGTGTGGTTCCAGCCGTGATCGCAGCGATGCCTGCACTGTGGCTGCTGTTTGCCTTGGCTTCTCCAGATTCCCGTGAGCTGGAGAACAAACAGCAGGACTAAAAACCACCGGGCACGTTCCTATCGTGTCCTCCCGCATGGCGGCGATGGGCTGGGCTGGGCCCCTTTGATGCACAAAAAGCCCCAGCCCAGGTGCCCATCCAGCATCCAAAGCCCTGCTGCAGGCTCAGCAAGAGGGCAGGACCGTAAAGTCCATGTCTGTCTGTCTGTCTGTCTCCCCCATCCATCCCTGCTGCGTGTCCCTCCTTCCGTCAGCCCCGTTGCAGCCGAGCTCCGTCTCACTGCGCTGCATGACGCGTCCTTGCCTGCTGCCTTCGCTGCTCTCCTTGAGCCCTGAGCAATCCTTCTGCTCCTTCCTGACAGCAAATGCGAGACCTCGGCATCCTGGTCCCAACCAGGGACTCTTCCAGGGCTCTCTTGGAGCCTTCTGGAGGTTTTGAGATGAGAAGAGCCTTTTCCCAAGGTGGTTTGGGTGCTGGCAGCTGGAGGGATGGGCAGCACTCACCTGTGCTGGCTGCTGGCACCTTCCAGCTCCAGCAACTGGTTTTTCCTGAGCCCAAGAAGGAGCTGTGACTGGAGGATGGCTCTGTCCAGCCATCCCTGTTCTCAGCAGTGGCCAAGGGATGGCTTCATCTCCGGTCCTGGCCATGGCCAAGGCATGGATCCATCCAGGTGTCCCCAGTCCCAGCCATGGCCAAAGGTTGACTCCATCCAGGTGTCCCCAGTCCCAGCCATGGCCAAGGGATGGCTCTGTCCAGCCGTTCCTCGTCCCAGCTGTGGCCAAGGGATGGCTTCATCTCTGGTCCCAGATGTGGCTGGATGATGGCTCTATGCAGCCACCCCTGGTCTCAGCCATGGCCAAGGGATGGGTTCATCCCTGGTCCCAGCCATGGCTGGGGATGTTTCCATCCATCCATCCCCATCTCCTCCTTCTCCGCAGGTTGAGCAGCCTGTCTTCCGTGGGTGATTCTTCTTCAGAGCGGAGGTCTCCCGGACACCACCGCCAGCCCTCCGACTCCTCCGAAACCACAGGTAAGATTCCCTGTTCCCTTCTTTTGCACTTGAGAACAGCCTTTGGTGCCCTGTCTGCCCAGGGAACTTGGTGGCACATTGGGAACGGGGCTCCTGTGCCCCTTTGTCACCAGACCGAGGCTGCATGAGCTTGAGGGCAAGACCCTTCCTTTGGCTGTGGCGAAGCAACCCAGCAGAGCCAGGGATGATGCTCCAGCTTCCCACAGCCAGAGGCGCTTCCCATCCTGCCTGTGCTCACCTGGGCACCCTGTTTGCAGGAGTAGGGACAAGCAGGGTGTGTTGACGGATGAGAAGCTCCACATGAGCCAGCAGTGTGCACTCACAGCCCAGAACCCCCCCGTGTCCTGGGCTGCACCCAGAGCAGGGGGAGCAGAGGGGGCCCCTCTGCTCCGCTCTGGGGAGACCCCACCTGGAGCCCTGGGTCCAGGTCTGGAGTCCTGAGCACAGGAAGGACCTGGAGCTGTTGGAGCGAGGCCAGAGGAGGCCACGGAGATGATCCAAGGGCTGGAGCAGCTCCTGTGCGAGGCCAGGCTGGGAGAGTTGGGGTTGTTGAGCCTGGAGAGGAGAAGGCTCTGGGGAGACCTTAGAGCAGCTCCCAGGGCTGAAAGGGGCTCCAGGAAAGCTGGGGAGGGGCTCTGGCTCAGGGAGTGCAGGGATGGGACGAGGGGAACGGTTTGGAGCTGCAAGAGGGGAGATTGAGCTGAAATCTTGAGGAGAAATGTTTTGCTGTGAGGGTGGGGAAGCCCTGGCCCAGGGTGCTCAGAGCAGTGGTGGCTGCCCCATCCCTGGAGGTGTTCGTGGCCAGGTTGGATGGGGCTTGGAGCCCCCTGACCCAGTGGGAGGGGTCCCTGCCCATGGCAGGGGGTGGCACTGGATGGGCTTTGAGGTCCCTTCCAACCCAAACCATTCTATGAACACGTGAGGGGTTTGTAGGTTGAGGATGGATTTGCTGTGCCCTTGGGCTACGGCTCAGAAAAACCAACAGGTGCCACAGCCAGGAGCGGTGGGGAATCCCCACAAGCCAAGTCTGCACCCCAGTTTCACTGGTTCTCCATCCTGGCCCACCCCAGGTCTGGTCCAGCGCTGCGTCATCATCCAGAAGGACCAGCATGGCTTCGGCTTCACCGTCAGTGGGGACCGCGTCGTCCTGGTGCAGTCGGTGCGGCCAGGTGAGAAGGGGGCCTTTGCACTCAGGAGGTGCCTCAGGGCTCCTCTCACCCTCTCAGAGCCAACATCCCTCGTGAGAAAATGATGGAGAAAGCGGTTTTCCTTCCTTCCCAAGCTTTGCTGGTTTGGGATCTCACCACAGCATCGACCGCGATGGGCAAGGACGCGGTTGCTGGGAGCAGGAGGGCATTTTTCGGGGCGGTATTTTAGGAAAGCTCCCTGAAACTGCGCTCTCCTGGCTCCTTCTACAACCTGTGGAGCTCCTGCCCGTGGGTGGGTGAGGAATTCCCTCTTGGAGCCCTGAGTAAACACGGATTCGGCAGCTTCCCTGCTCTTGGCTCTGTGCTGCGGGAGCCGCTGCCGGCTTTGCTGTATAATGACTTTGCGGGGTGGCAGGGGCTGGGAGCAGCAATTTAAATAGACAATGAGCTGCTTATTTTACAGCGGATGTTCCCACCTCCTCCCCCTTCCCTCCCCCTCTTCTCTAGCCCAAAAGCCAGGAAAAATGAGAATATAGCGAAGGGAAAGCGCTACGAGTTTTAACGGCCAGGTTGGTGCTGGATCCCTCTCTCCTGCCACTGGAGAGCTGCCCACGGCAGCCCCTTCATCCCAAGGCTGGATGAGGTCCCCAGGTGCAGGACAGCCCGGAATCCTGTCCCCGCTCTCTCCCCGCTCGCTTCATTTGCCAATAATGAGATCGTTAGAGCCGAAAGAATCCCAACAATCCAGCGGACTTTCCACTCTTGGAGCTCGCTGCTGTGTCTCAGGCCCTTGGCTTGGAGTTGAACCTCATGGAAACTTTTTCCTCTTGGTTTTGGCTTCAGGAAAAGTGATTTTTTTCATGGATCCCAACCTCGACAGCTTTGTTAAAGAGCAGGAGGGGAGGAGAGGAGGCAGAGCAGCACTGCTTTTCCTGGGCCCCGCTCCTGCCTTTGGATCCAGGCACGCGGTGGCTTTTTAGATGTGGTGGAGCCAACCTCAGTGGTGGGATAACAGGTTGGGGCCTCCTTGTCCATCTCAAGATGGATGGAAAAGGCTGGGATCTGGCTGGGTGAGCAGAGGAAGGGTTGTGTGGGTGAGCCGTGAGCTGGGTGTTGAGCATAAAGCACCCCAGACTTGGTATCCAGCCTTGTCCCATGGGCAATACGTGCCTGGTGGTCCTGGTGTACCCTGATAGCTGCACAGGTTGTGCCAGGACAATGTGGGACCAGCAGGAGGGGAGTTCCTGGCTCCATCTGCTGCCCCTCAATCCCTCCTGACGTCTCTCTCCTCCCTGTGTCGCAGGGGGGGCAGCCATGAGAGCCGGGGTGCAGGAAGGGGACCGGATAGTCAAGGTGAGCATCCCCTGCTGCGTCTTCACACGGGGCCACGCCTCCCACTTTGCCCCCCACCAGCCAGTCTGACCCCCTGTCTCCTCTCCCAGGTGAACGGCACGATGGTGACCAACAGCTCGCACCTCGAAGTGGTGAAGTTAATCAAGTGTGAGTATGAGCTGCCATGGCTTCTTCTTACCCTAAGTGACCATTGGCCCTGATGCCCACTGGCCACCCTGCTCCATCGTGCCCGGTTGGCAGAGGATGAAGCAGGAGGAGGCAGCACAAGAGTGCAGGAACTTGTTTCCATCAGGGTCTTAGGGAGACTGAGGACAGTCAGCCCCGACCTCGTGACGCTCTGCCCCCTAACAGGGTCCCAAAAAGATAAATCAATGTTTACAGCCTTGCCGTGCTGAGAGGAGCATTTTTTCCTCCCCAGCTGCAGGATCCCACCCATGGGGTCTTGATTCTTGGGAAAAGATGGGAAAATCTGTATCCATGCATCCATAGAATGATGGAATGACCCAAGTTGGAAGGGACCCACAGGAACCATCGAGTCCAACTCCTGTCCCTGCACAGGACACCCCAACATTCACACCAAGGGGCTGAGGGCGTTGGCCAAATGCTTCTGGAATATTGTCAGGCTGTGGCTGCTTCCCTGGGAGCTGTTCCAGTGCTCCAACACCCTCTGGGTGAAGAACCTCTTCCAAATGTCCCACCTAACCCTCCCCTGACATCTCCCTGCCATTCCCTCGGGTCCTGTCCTTGGTCACCAGCGAGAAGAGCTCAGCGCCTGCTCCTTCTCCTCCCCATGAGAGGAACCAGTGAACAGCGATGAGGTTCCCTCTCAGTGTCCTCCGGGCTGAACCGACCAAGTGCCTTCAACCTCTCCTCATATGATTTCTCCTCCACACCAGGATGGCCCCCATCACGGCAAAGGTGGCCTGGCTGCTCGCAGAAGATGTGCCCACCCTGATGCCCATCAGATGTTTTAGGTTGGGCAAGTGAATAACAGGAGTCTTTCTCACCCTCCCTTTCCCATTTCCACGTTCTTCCAGCCGGTGCCTACGTCGCTCTGACCCTCCTGGGCTCTCCCCCTCCCTCGGTGGGGCTCTCCGGTTCTCAGCCAGACGTGAGCACAGTGGGGACTCCCCGCGTCGTCCCTGCCTGTCCCCCGCCGCCTCCCCCACCGCCGCTCCCTCCACCTCAGCGCATCACGGACCCCAGACCCCTGCAGGTAGCGAACACTGCCACAATCTCACCCTGTTCTCCTCTGTCTCCCCCACTGCCTGGCACAGTGGAGAGCAGGAGGGCAAAGCTCAACACATCTCTTTGCATCCATCCAAAATTGCAGGACCCTGAAGTCCAGAAGCATGCGACGCAGATTCTCCGGAACATGCTGCGGCAGGAGGAGGCAGAGTTACAGGTAGGGCAGCGGCTCAGCTGTTTTTTTTGGAGCTTCCCTGGTGCTCTCCTGGCTTCCTGACCCTTGTCCCATGCAGAGACCTCCACATGCTTCAATATCCCAGGGAATCTGCTCCGCCCCGTCTCTTCATGGGCAGCAGGATGAGGTTGGGTTGAACAGCATCTGAGGTTGTTCAGCCTGGAGAGGAGAAGGCTCTGGGGAGACCTTAGAGCAGCCTCTCAGTACTGAAAGGGGCTCCTGGAAAGCTGGGGAGGGGCTTTTTTCAAGGGCCTGGAGTGATGGGATGAGGGGGAACAGCTTTAAAGTGTAAGGAGGAAGAGTTAGATTGGACATTGGGAAGAAATTCTTCAGGCTGAGAATGGCGAGGCCCTGGCGCAGGTTGCCCAGAGCAGTGGTGGCTGCCCCATCCCTGGAGATGTTGAAGGCCAGGTTGGATGGGGCTTGGAGCCCCCTGATGCAGTGGGAGGTGTCCCTGCCCATGGCAGGGGGGTTGGAACTGGATGGGCTTTGATGTCCCTTCCAACCCAACCCATCCCATGATTCTATGATTCTCACTTGCTGTCAACCAGAACCCCCAGGTCCCACCTGTTGGAGGTGTCCAAGGCCAGGCTGGATGGCGCTTTGAGCTCTCTGATCCAGTGGATGATGTTACTGCCCATGGCAAAGCGGGGTTGGAACTGGGTGGGCTTTGAGGTCCCTTCCAACCCAAACCATTCTGTGATTTAATGAGGAACACAGGATTAGGGCCGGTGTGAGCACCTCCTCTATTCTCTCCGCTCAGCGCTTCTACGAAGCGTACAGCCGAAACCCCGCCACGGCGGTGGAGGAGCAGATCGAGGGCGCACGCCGGCGCGTCAGCCAACTGCAACTCAAGATCCTCCAGGAGACCGGTGGCTCCTTGGTACGTAGACACGCTGGGGAATTAATGGGGTTACCCTTGGTTCAGGGTTCCTGTACTCCCAGCTCCCTGTGAGCCTGGGGGAGTCCTCCAGAGACAGAGACATTCCAAAGCCTGCTGTGGTGGGAACCCATCCCTGTCCCTGTGCCCAGGTGTCCCCACATGCTGGGAACATTCCACCAATCCAACACACATCCTCGCGTTGCAGGATTCGGGGCGGCTGAGCAGCAGCGACTCTGGCTCGATCGGTTTTAGGGCAGTGGAAGGTGAGTTGTGCTGGTGGCTTGGACCATCTCCGTGTCTCCATCTCCTGAACACGCGGATCAGGCTCTGCTCTGCTCCCAGGACGCCTCTCTGTGGACTCGCAGGACGGTGACAGCGGGTTGGAGTCCGGAACGGAGCGATTCCCTTCCGTGAGCGAGGTGAGAGCCCACCTCACCTTCTGCTGGGTCCTAGGAGTGGGGAGAAACCCCAGGTGGATGAGTCTGTGCCTCCTCAGGGCTGGAGGAGCTGCTGTTGCCAGCACAGTGATTTGTTTGCCATCTGAAGGAGCTGAATTCCTTGTAACGTGGTCTCGGCTCTTGAGTTTCTTGGGCTTGTAAGGCATAACCTGGTGTGAGTGGGGCCTGCAGGAAAGCTGGGGAGGGGCTCTGGATCAGGGGGAGCAGGGATGGGACGAGCAGGGGTCCAGAGGAGGCCACGGAGATGATCCGAGGGCTGGAGCAGCTCCTGTGCGAGGCCAGGCTGAGAGAGCTGGGGTTGTTCAGCCTGGAGAGGAGAAGGCTCTGGGGAGACCTTAGAGCAGCTCCCAGGGCTGAAAGGGGCTCCAGGAAAGCTGGGGAGGGGCTCTGGCTCAGGGGGTGCAGGGATGGGACGAGGGGAACGGTTTGGAGCTGCAAAGAGGGGAGATTGAGGTGAGATCTTGGGGAGAAATGTTTTGCTGTGAGGGTGGGGGGGCCCTGGCCCAGGGTGCCCAGAGCAGTGGTGGCTGCCCCATCCCTGGAGGTGCCCAAGACCAGGTTGGATGGGGCTTGGAGCCCCCTGATGCAGTGGGAGGTGTCCCTGCCCATGGAACTGGCTGGGCTTTGATGTCCCTTCCAACCCAAACCTTTCCATGACTGCCCCAAAATTAAGGGTACCCCAACATTCCCATCTCGTGGTCCCAATCTTAAAGTGTTTCCCGTGGCCCTGGGGGGTTTTATGGTTTCCAAGTTCCCTGGACCCCCTCTCCCTTTGTGGTCTCTGACTGGAAGCTGCTCTCCTGATGGCCCTGGTGCTTCTGCTGGGTGGGTGAGCAGCAGCGTCAACCCCTGACGTGGCTCCTGGCCGTCCCCGTGTCCCCTGACACCTGTGCTGCCGTCCCGAGTAGGTCTCCTTGAACCGCAACTCCGTTCTCTCCGACCACGGCCTGGACAGCCCGCGAACCTCCCCGGTCATCACCGCCCGCCTCTTCCAGCACCATCGCCGCCAGGGATCTGACACCGCCTTCGCGCCCTCCGCCGGGCAGGTGGGCTGGGTGGGGGGGTCCCAGGGCATCTGATGGGTGCTGGACCCCATCAGGCATGACCAAATCCTCCCTCAGGAGCTGGTGGGGGTGCGTGGAGGGTGAAAGTGTCCCCTCAAAGCCAAACACCTGGCTCCTAAGTGTCCCCTCTCCCTGGCAGTGGTTGGACCTGACAGGAAGACCCCTCATCATTGGACCAGAGGAGGATTGCGACCCGGGATATTTTAATAACGAGGTAACAACATCTCAGGTGTCCTTGGCTTTCAAACCACCTCCTTAGGGCTGTCCCCCTCCCTCAGGGGTCCCTTTGTGGCCCCCCATTCCCTGGCACCTGGTGGCATTTAGAAATCCAGGGACATCCAGGGCCAGGCTGGACTGAGGGAAGAGCTGGGATGAGGAAAGGGGTCACCCGGTGCTGAGCTGATCCAGAAGAATTAATTCCTTTCCTTCCTCACTGACTCTTTCTCTTCTGGTCCCATCTCTGCGCAGTGCGACTCCCTCTTCCAGGACCTGAGCAAACTGAAATCCCGGCCGGCGCATCTCGGGGTCTTCTTACGCTACATCTTCTCCCAAGCAGATCCCAGCCCGCTGGTGAGGAACCGAGCAGGGTAGGGAGGGAGGGATGCAGAGGGGGTGGCATAGTTGGCACCATCCCCTTCTCCAGCGGAGCTCAGGGTGGTGCTGCTTTGCTGAGCTCAGCCGTGTGCAGGGTTTGCCCTTGGTTCCCTCGCGTGTGCACGTGAGAGGGAAGCACCGCGTAGAGTTACACTTCCTCCCCTTCCTCCCAGGCGGGGCACGGTGGGGTTCTGCCCTCCCCAGACCCCAACCAGCGTTTCTTGTTTCGTGGCTCCCCTTTACGGAGCTTTTCTCACTTCCAAACCTCCTTCCTCCATCGCTGCCCATCTCTGCTCCCCTCTTCTTGCAGCTCTTTTACTTGTGCACCGACGTTTGCCAGCAGACGACCCCCAAGGATTCCCGGGGCTTGGCAAAGGACATCTGGAACATCTTCTTGGACCGGAACGCGGTAAGAACAACACCTGACTGCAAGCCTGCACAGGATTCCTTGTCCCTGCAGGGGATCAGCTGGAAAACCAGCGCTGGCTGTCGTGTCCCTTGCACGGGGCTGTTTTTTTAAAGGTGTTTTTGCCACTGACATTACTTTGTGGCTGCTGGTTCCTCTGCATCGGTGCAAGCGGTTGCGTAAGGGCGCGGACCCACGCGTTGCACAACGGCAACTGCGCTGGTGCCTGGAAGCACAGGCAGGAAAGGAGGGTTGAGGTGGTGAGGAGTTGGGGTTTCTATTGGTGATCCTGGAGCCTCAGAGGGAGCAGGGTCCCACTGTGCTGCTCCAGAGGGGGTTGTGTTGGGTGCTGGGAGGAGCGCTGGGCACTTGGTGGGGGAAAATCCCACCTCTCACCTCTCCGGTTGCTGGAATTGTCACGGGGCGATGGTGCAGGAGCACAGGGCACCCTCTCCTCATTGCACAACTGCAGCTGTGCCTGGAAGCTTGGCTTAAGCAGGAGAGGAGGGGTTTAGTGGTGAGGAGGGGTCTCCCATTAGTGCTGCTCCCTCAGAGGGAGCTGGATCCCACTGTGCTGCTCCAGAGGGGGTTGTGTGTTGGGAACTGTGTGCTTGGTGGGGGAAAACCCCAGCTATCACCTCTCTGGCTGCCAAAATCACCACGGGGCGATGGTGCAGGAGCACAGGGCACCCTCTCCGCTTTGGCTTGAGCCGTACCCCAAGCTCCTTCCAGCCCTGCTCGCTGCACGGGGAACGCAAACCAGTGCTGAGCTCTTCTGTTCTGCCTTCCCTCCTCAGCCTCTCCGAGTGAAGGTGTCCGAGCAGCTCCTGGTGGAGATAGGTGAGTGAGGGGCTCCCAGGGGTTGCGTGCGGTGCCCCAGCGCCCGCAGCACTCGTGGTCTGAGCGTGGTTGGTGACTCTGATCTCCTCTCCCACCCGCAGAGACTCGCCTGCGCAATGGGGACGACGTCCGAACCGCTCTCTTTGAAGCTCAGGAGATGGTGATGCCCGAGATCCAGGAGCAGATCCAGGACTACAGGTAACTTGGCTGCCCAGGTGCCCCTAAGCTTGACGAGCTCCTGCTGGTGGCCGGGCACATGGTCCTGACCCTTGTCCTCTGCAGAACGAAGCGCACCATGGGCCTGGGGAGTCTGTACGGGGAGAACGACCTCTTGGACCTGGACGGGGACCCCCAGAAGGAGCGGCAAGTGGCTGAGAAGCAGCTGGCCCAGCTGGGCGACATACTGTGAGTGCTGGGCTACCACAGAGGCTCCTGCCCGTGGGGGAGCACCTCTCTGCCCGGATCTGGGGTGAGGGCGTGGGAAAGTGAATCAGATGGAGGCTTAGCTCTGCTCCTTGATGCACGTGTTCACTCTTGGAGGTGGGAAGGAGAGTTTGAAGCAGGCACTGGGCGCACTGAGGGTCATGGGATGTGGTGGGATGGAGGGTTTGGTGCTGCGGGCGCCCTAATGGGCGGCTGCTTAGAGGAGCCTGTTCCAAAGCTCTTTTCTTCCTCCCCATCTCTCTCTCCAGGTCAAAATACGAAGAGGACAGGAGGTGAGTGGTGCTGGGGCACGGGGGGAGCGTGTCCGGGTGCGACCGTCTTGCAGTTCTTAGCTGAGGAGGCCAAAGGAGAGGAATCACAGGAGCATCCCCTCCCCGTGCTGGCCTCCAGCACCTTTTCCCTGTGTCCACAGGGATGTGGGCTCATATTGGCCCTGGGGAAGTGGGAACCCTTACCTGGAGGTCCTTGTGCAGACCCCAACAGCCCCTGCCACCCCAGCTCACCCTCTTGAACTGCTTCTGGCCATCCCTCTATCTCACTTGCCTTCATCCCCGCCCAAGCATCCTCTCCTGCCTGAGGAAGGATGGACCTTCTCCACCCTTTTCCACTCAGAGCTCCATGGGATGAACCTGGAGCACCTCCTGTATGAGGAGAGACTGGGAGAGCTGGGATTGCTCAGCCTGGAGAAGAGAAGGCTCTGGGGAGACCTTAGAGCAGCTCCCAGGGCTGAAAGGGGCTCCAGGAAAGCTGGGGAGGGGCTCTGGCTCAGGGAGTGCAGGGATGGGACGAGGGGAACGGTTTTGAGCTGAAAGAGGGGAGACTGAGCTGAGATCCTGGGGAGAAATGTTTTGCTGTGAGGGTGGGGAGGCCCTGGCCCAGGGTGCCCAGAGCAGTGGTGGCTGCCCCATCCCTGGAGGTGTTCGCAGCCAGGTTGGATGGGGCTTGGAGCCTCCTGATGCAGTGGGAGGTGTCCCTGCCCATGGCAGGGGGTGGCACTGGACGGGCTTTGATGTCCCTTCCAACCCAAACCATCCCATGACTTGATGTCCCAGCGTCCCCCCGGCCGTTCCCTGTCCTGCTGTCGGATCTGCAGCCTCACGCTCTCTTCTCTTCCAGCTCTCCCATGGCCTTTGCCCTCAGCACGTATATGAACCACACAGGCATCCGCAGCCGGGAGCCCCGGGGGGCCGGCACCAGCGAGAAAGCCCAGTCCCTCCCAGACAGGGACAAGTGGCTGCCCTTCTTCCCCAAGACCAAGAAGGTGGGTGTCTCCTCTTGCTGCTGGGTCTTTTGAAGCGACTTGGGAAGAGGTTCTCCAGAGATTCCCATCTCCCTCCGTGCCTTGGAGAACCACTTAGCATCAGGGTAGAGGCAAATCCCAGCTCCATCGCCTCCCTGATGGCTCATGCCATATCGTTCCACTAGCACGGTGAAGGCTGGGGACACCCTTGAGGCCCACGTGGTGCCACGTGTTTTATCAGTTCTCCTCTCGGGTGTCCCAGCAGAGCAGCAGCACGAAGAAGGACAAGGATGCCATGGAAGACAAGAAGCGCAACCCTATCCTCAAATACATCGGGAAGCCCAAAATCTCCTCACAGAGCAGTGAGTGTCGAGGTCTTCTGGATGCTGTTGCCACCAGACTGGCACTGTCTGCGTGCCTGAGGCCATCGCTGGCTTTGCCACCCATGGGGCTGCCGTTGGAGTAGACCCTTTGCATCAGCCGCCTCTGCTCTCCTCCAAACGCTCCTGGGAAACTCATTTCCACTGTCCATGCTTCCACGTGGCTTGGAGGGGAGTGGAAGGTGGCAGAGCTGAGTTCTCCACCACCATTTATCTTGGGTGCCCCATCCTGAGGGCTTCCTGGCTGTGTTTTAGGAGTGCCAGAGCTCCTGGAGGAGCTGAGATGGTGGAGAGCAAGGGTTTACGGTTTACACGCGCGTGTGCCCACGTTCCTCTCCTTCCCCTTCTGTTTTGAGTTCCCATCCCGTTAGCTCACGCCTTCCCTCTTTGCCTCCTTCGTTGCCGAAAAGCAGGATTGATTTGACATCTCATTTTTGTTTTGCCTTTCAGCATTTCATGTCCCTTTGTCCCCTGTCGAAGGTAAAAGGCCTCTTCTTTTGTTTGCCATTCGCCTCATGTGCTCAGTTTTATTTTGTCCCCTTGCAGCGGGCGTTGGGGTGGGCTTGGATGGTTCCACAGCCCCATCTCACCCTTCCTTGCTTTCATCCCAGCAGTCAAACCCGGCAATGTGAGGAACATCATCCAGCACTTTGAGAACAACCAGCATTACGAGAGCCAGGAGCCCGGCACGCAGCGGCTCTCCACCGGCAGCTTCCCCGAGGACCTCCTGGAGTCGGACAGGTAGGGATTTGGGGGAGCAGCCCGTGGTTTTTGGGGTCCCACAGCAGTTTCTGTGCACGGGGACATCCCTCCTTGTCCCACCTGGCTCAACCTGGTCTCAGCTTTGTCTCACTGCTTGCAGCTCCCGCGCCGAGGTCAAGCTGGGCCGCTCGGAGAGCTTGAAAGGCCGGGAGGAGATGAAGAGATCCCGGAAAGCAGAAAACGTGCCGAGGTCCCGTAGCGACGTGGACATGGATGCTGCAGCCGAGGCCACGAGGCTTCACCAGTCGGCATCATCATCTGCTTCCAGCCTGTCCACAAGGTGGGAGACACCAGCCAAGCCCCGGGGCAAGGGTGCCCTGGGTTCTCCTGGGTGTGTTGGGCTTCAAAGGGGAGCTGGGATGGCCCAGGGACTGGAAGCTGAACCCCTTGGGCTGAGATGGTGTCCCTTGGGAAGGCTTTTGTTGTGGGTCAAGGCCAGGCAGAGCAAGGAGGTCCTGGCCCGGCAGCAGCCTGCGAAGCCTCCTGGCCGATGTTTTCCAGGGGAAAACATGGAGAACTGGGCTTTAATTCCCATTTATACCCCAAACCCTTCTCATAGTTGGTTGCACTGAACCCACATCTGGAGTGGCTTACGGAAAGGCTGTGGGGTGCAGCAATGGGAGGACATTAGGACACAGAGAATTATGGAATCATGGGATGGGTTGGGTTGGAAGTGACCTCAAAGCTCATCCTGTCCCACCCCCTGCCATGGGCAGGGACCTCTCCCACTGGGTCAGGGGGCTCCAAGCCCCATCCAACCTGGCCGTGAACACCTCCAGGGATGGGGCAGCCACCGCTGCTCTGGGCACCCTGGGCCAGGGCCTCCCCACCCTCACACCAAAACTTTTCTCCCCAAGATCTCACCTCAGTCTCCCCTCTTGCAGCTCAAAACCGTTCCCCTCATCCCGTCCCTGATCCAGAGCCCCTCCCCAGCTTTCCCGGACCCCCTTTCAGCCCTGGGAGCTGCTCTAAGGTCTCCCCAGAGCCTTCTCTTCTCCAGGCTGAACAACCCCAACTCTCCTCATGTGGAGCTGCTCCAACCCTCGGATCATTTTTGTGGCCCTTTGGGACACGAGGGTGACTCTCCCATCCCTCCCCAGGTCGCTGGAAAACCCCACCCCTCCGTACACGCCGAAGATGGGACGCAGGTGAGTGGCCCAGCCTCCATCTCTGCCATCTCTACCGAACCGACCGGGGTCCCTGGGGTCAGTTTTCCTTACAGAGCAGGAGGGTCACTGTAGGGGTGTGCTGGGGCTGTTCCCCCAACTTCTGGGGGGACCAGAGAGGGCTCCATTTATGCCTCCCAACCTTTTCCCTCCCCATAAACCAGCCTTGACAAAGCACAAGGGGAGGCGATGCCCGGGGCTGCTCCGGGTGGGAATCCTCCGTTAGTTCTCCATCCTCCTGGGGCCAGGGGGCACCTCTGTTCCCTTGTGTCTCACACAGGAGCTTAAAGGACCTAAATAGATGTCTGCTGGGGGACCTAGTCTTTAGCTCAAGAGTCAGAGGCTTGTACTTCTTGTGCTGAAGGCCCCGGGTTCAAGCCGAAATAGGGCCCAGGTAGATATTGGCTGTACTGGGAGCTGTGGGATGGGCTGGCTGGATGCAGGTGGCCACCAGAGTACTCCCACCGTCACCTTTCACCCTCCCAGGAGCATCGAGTCGCCCAACTTGGGTTTCGGCGTGGATCCCTTCCTTCCTCATCTCCTGGAGGACGAGCAGGGCCAGCTTTCCGATCTGGAACCTGAGTTGGACTCCCAAAACTGGCAGCACATGGTCAGTCGGGAGCTGGTGGCCAACCTGTCGCAGAAGGAGATCGACCGGCAAGAGGTGATCAACGGTAAGGAGCACGGAGCAACCCGGGGACGTGAGGGACCCCCCCTGGAATCGCTCCACGGGGCTCCCACCCGGGCACTTCTCCATCCTGCACCTTTCGCACAGAGCTCTTTGCCACCGAAGGGTCTCACCTCCGCATCCTCCGAGTCCTCGACCTTCTCTTCTACCAACGGATGAAGAAGGAGGGTCTGCTGTCGCGGGAAGAGCTGGCTCTCCTCTTCCCCAACCTCCCTGACCTCATAGAAATCCACAGTAAGCCTCTTCCCGCTTGGATCCTGCTCTGCCTGGAAATCACCCCTTGCAGAGGGAGCAGAGGGTGGCCCTGGTGGTCACCCACCACTTGGACCAGCCCTGCTGGTGGCTTCATCCCACCTCACTGCTCCAGCCTCTCCTTTCCTCCTCCTGGGACCAATCCAGAGCCCATTTTTCCCAACTGTGTCCATGCCCGTGGCTGGGACACCCGGTCTGTGCCAACCTATGCTTTCAGGACCCGCTTCTGGTGTGGCACTCCTTGACACGCTGTGTCCATGAGCCCATCTGGTTCTCAGCCCCAGATCCCACAGGATGCTCTCCTGCATCCATGCTGGAGAGCCAGCAGGGACCACCTGGAGCAACCAGCTCAGTGCGTGCTTGCACAGACGAGTGGTGGGTGCCCTCGGCACTCCGTTCATGTGAGTCCTGTTCTCTCCCATCCTCATTCAGATTCTCTCTCCGAATCCATGAAGAAGCTCCGGGAAGAAGGACCAATCATCAAAGAAATTGGGGATCTCATGCTGTCTCGGGTAAGGGGGGACGGGGGTGGTAGAGCCCCCAGGGGCATCTTCTTGTTCTCCAGTGTGGAGGGATTGACATCTTTATGGAGAGGTGGAGGTGACCTCGCTGTCCTCTGGCCGTGGTGATGGCTCGGAGCAGATGAGCTCAGGAAGATGTGGGGCTCAGGGCTGAGTCTGGGGGTTCCTGAACCCAGTTCTCCCCTTCTCCCCCCCAAGTTTGACGGCCTGGCCAAAGAGGAAATCCAGCAGGTCGCTGCCGACTTCTGCGCTTACCAATCCATCGCCCTAGAGCTGATCAAAACCAAGCAGCGCAAGGAGACCCGCTTCCAGATCTTCATGCAGGTTGGTTCCTCACCCCAGAGCTCTTCTGGCTTCCCCTGATCCCACCTCTCAGGGTTCTCACCCTCTTCCTTCCACTCTAGGAAGCGGAAAGCAATCCGCAGTGCCGGCGCCTGCAGCTCAAGGACTTGATCATCTCCGAAATGCAGCGCCTGACCAAGTATCCACTGCTGCTGGAGAACATCATCAAACACACCGAGGGTACGGGATGGGGGGACACCGAGGGTGCAGGATGCGGGAACACCGAGGGTGTGGGTTGTGGGAACACCAAGGGTATGGGATGGGAAAACATCAAGGGTATGGGATGGGGGGACATCAAGGGTGTGGGATGGGGGAGCATCAAGGGTGTGGGATGTGGGGACATCAAGGGTGTGGAATGTGGGGACACTGGGGTATGAGTTGGGGGGACACCGAGGGTACGGGATGGGGGGACACCAAGCGTACAGGAGGGGGGGACGCCAAGGGTATGGGATGGAGGGACACCAGGAACTTCTCCCAGGGTTGGTCAGCTCCTGCTGGCAGGTGGCAGTCGCCTTCTGCCGTGGGGCTGGGGGCTCTTTGTTACCATCCAGTGCAAAACCCAGCGAGGACATTCTGCCTTTCCAGCAGAAGGAGCTGGGCCAGGGAAGTCCTTGGGGTGGGAAAATCTCCCTCTCATCAGCAAGGAGCTCTGGGCTGGTGGCATTTTGTGCCCGGGATGCAGATAGGTACCTGTCACAACCCCATCTCCTCCGGGTGCTGCTCCCCACTGACCCTCTCCCACCTCCCTACCATCCCAGCGGGCACCTCGGAGCATGAGAAGCTGTGCCGAGCCCGGGACCAATGCCGGGACATCCTCAAGTACGTGAACGAGGCAGTGAAGCGAGCAGAGAACCGGCACCGGCTGGAAGGCTACCAGAAACGCCTGGATGCCACCTCACTGGAGAGGACCAGCAACCCGCTGGCAGCCGAGTTCAAGGTAGCTCCAACTCCTGAGAAGCAGCAGGGGCTGGGGAGGAGCTGCCCGGCCCCAGGCCACGCTCACAACCCCTCTCTGCTTCCTGCAGAACCTGGACCTCACCTCCCGGCGCATGATCCACGAAGGGCCCCTCACCTGGCGCATCAGCAAGGACAAGACTGTGGGTACGGACCTTCCCCACTGGCCAGTACTGGGAGAACTGGGAGTCCTCTCCTTGCATTCTCAGCATCCCCCAGGACGTGGGCATTTTACCTCCAGCATCTGCACCATCACAGGGTTCCCTTAGCCTCCCCTTTTTCGCATCCGCTGGGTTTTGTCCCTCCTGGCTGCAAGGAGGGAGCTTCCACCTGGTTTACTAGAGCATCCCTGGCTGAGCTTGAAGCCGGCAACGTGCGCTCGCAGCCCAGAACTCCCCCTGTGTCCTGGACTGCACCCAGAGCGGTGGGAGCAGAGGGGGAGGGAGAGGGTTCTGCCCCTCTGCTCCGCTCTGGGGAGGCCCCACCTGGAGCCCTGGGTCCAGGTCTGGAGTCCTGAGCACAGGAAGGACCTGGAGCTGTTGGAGCGAGGCCAGAGGAGGCCACGGAGATGATGCGAGGGCTGGAGCAGCTCCTGTGCGAGGCCAGGCTGGGAGAGTTGGGGTTGTTCAGGCTGGAGAGGAGAAGGCTCTGGGGAGACCTTAGAGCAGCTCCCAGGGCTGAAAGGGGCTCCAGGAAAGCTGGGGAGGGGCTTTTTCCAAGGGCCTGGAGTGATGGGATGAGGGGGAACAGCTTTGAACTGGAAGGGGGAAGATTTATATTGGACATTAAGAAGAAATTCTTCATGCTGAGGGTGGGGAGGCCCTGGCCCAGGGTGCCCAGAGCAGTGGTGGCTGCCCCATCCCTGGAGGTGTTTGCGGCCAGGTTGGATGGGGCTTGGAGCCCCCTGACCCAGTGGGAGGTGTCCCTGCCCATGGCAGGGGGTGGCACTGGACGGGGTTTGATGTCCCTTCCAACCCAACCCATTCTATGATGCTCTGATTTTCTGTCTCCTCTCCCACCCCAGACCTGCACGTGCTGCTCCTCGAGGACCTCTTGGTGCTGCTGCAGAAGCAGGATGAGAAACTGGTGCTCAAGTGCCACAGCAAGACGGCGCTGGGCTCTTCGGACAACAAGCAGACCTTCAGCCCCGTCCTCAAGCTCAACTCTGTGCTCATCCGCTCCGTGGCCACAGGTAGGGACCACGGCCAAGGAGAAGCCACATGAGCTGGCAGTGAGGACCACGTCCCACCGTGGCTGTGCTGGTGGGGTGAGACAAAGCCCCTCATCACGCTCTGACCTTCCTCTTTGTCAGATAAACGAGCCCTCTTCATCATCTGCACATCAGAGTTGGGACCTCAGATCTACGAGCTGGTGGCACTGACGTCCTCCGAGAAGAACACGTAAGGCTCGGGGCGGGAGGGGGACCTGGAAAAGGTGGGAATTGCTTGGGGGCTTCTCTGGTGGGGCAGGAGACCCCCCCGGGACGCCGCTGAGGAGCTCTGGGCTGGGCAGGTGGATGGAGCGGCTGGACGAGGCGGTGCAGAGCGCCACGAGGAATAACACCTTCCCCCCGAAGCGCCGGACGCCGGAGCCCACCCGCACCGCAGCCTCGGGGTGAGCTGCCCAGTCCTTACTGGGAGCCAGGGGCCCAGCCCCAGTCCCGTACTGGTGGGCGCTGGGGGATGAGGCCAGCAGGCTGCTGGTGGCTCCAGAGGTGGGTGGGGTGAGGACAGGGGTCCTGCCTGGGTGCTGGGGACCTGGCACCTTGTGTGGGGATTTTGGCAACATCTGCCTGGGAAAAGGGAAAAGGGAAAGGGAAAGGGAAAGGGAAAGGGAAAAAGGGAAAGGGAAAGGGAAAGGGAAAAAGGGGAAGGGAAAGGGAAAGGGAAAGGGAAAAAGGGGAAGGGAAAGGGAAAAAGAAAGGAGGGAAAGAAGGAAAAGAAGGGAAATAAAGAGAAAAGGAAAGGGAAAAGGAGGGGGGACAGAAAAGGGAAAGGGAAGGAAGGGGAAAAGGAAGGGAAGGGGAAAGGAAAGGGAAAGAGAAGGGAAGGGGAAGAAGAAAAGGGGAAAAGGAAGGGGACAGGGAAGGAAAAGGGGGAAGAGGAAAGGGAAGAGGAAAAGGAAATGGAAAGAAGGGGAAGGAGAAAAGGAAGGAAAGGGGAAAAGGAAGGAAATGGAAGGGGAAAGGGAAGAGGAGGAGAACAGGAAAAGGAAGGGAGGGGGAAGGGAGAAGGGGAAGAGGAAAGGGAAGAGGAGGGGAAGGGGAAGAGAATTGGAGGGGGAAGGGGAAGGGAAGAGGGTGGGAAGGGGAAAGTAAGAGAAGGGCTCCTGCCTCTTCCATAACGCCCCTTCCCCATCATCGCAGCCTGGTGCTGCCGGACCCCGACGTGTCCCCCATCCTGTCCCAAGGCGCCGGCTCGGGAGCCGAGGCCGAGGCCGAGGACTGTGGCTCCGGTGAGCGACCCCAGCCCTACCTGCCCCTCACTGCCCACCCCTCACTGCCAGCCCCGTGCCCGGCTCTTGGGCCTGAGCTCTGCCCTTCTCCCCACAGCGGACGACAATCCCACCGCACTCCTGGGCAGGGAGAAGCCCCCGACGCTGCTGGAGGAGCCGGGGAGCAGCGAGGTGGAGGAAGAAGAAGAGGAAGAGCTGCCCGCAGCTCCCCTGCCCGCAGCGGCTGGCGTGGAGGTGGCTGGCACCGTCCTGGCCGAGCGGCCGGGGCTGCCCACGCGTTTGCCACTCCCGGGGTCCACCAGCTTGGAAGGACTAGCCGAGGCGGCACTGGAGGATGGTGAGTGGGGCGCTCCGGTGGGAAGAACCTCCATGGCGCCATCATCGCCCACCCAACACTGGGCTCAGTTTTAGGTGCTGGTGTTGGGTAGTTGATGGGGTCAGTCTTGGGTCCTTCACTCCAAGAGGGACATTGAGGGGCTGGAGCGCGTGCGGAGAGGGGAACGGAGCTGGGGAAGGGCTGGAGAACAGGGGTTCTGGGAGCAGTGAGGGACCTGGGGGGGGTTCAGTCTGGAGAAGAAGAGGCTGAGGGGAGACCTCATCGCTCTCCGCAGCTCCTGGAAAGGTTGGAGCCAGGTGGGTGCTGGGCTCTGCTCCCAAGGAACAAGGGACGGGATGAGAGGAACCGGCCTCAAGTTGCGCCAGGGGAGGTTTAGGTTGGACAACGGGAGAAGTTTCTTCTCCCAAAGGGTTCTCAGGCCCTGGCACTGCCCAGGGAGGTGGTGGAGTCGCCATCCCTGGAGGGCTGGGTCAGCAGTGCCCAGGGAGGGCTGGACTCAGTGATCTCAAAGGTCCAACCAAGCAGTGATTCTATGAAAACCACCTCTTCTTCCCCCTCCACACCCCATCCCAGTGGAGAACCTGCGGCTCCTCATCCTACGGAGGCTCCTGCCCTGCCGGGACGCAGAACCCGAGGATGACCTGACACCCACGCCCTCGGTGATCGGTGCTGCCAGCCAGGCCTGGGACTCGGTTCTCTCCAGCCAGGATTCGGCCTCCCAGGAGGTGCTGGCAGAGCCCCCGGGTGGCACCGAGGACACAAAGTCCCGGTCGAACCGGGAGGAGATGGATGAGACGGGTCCGGTGGCCGAGGAGCCGAGCAGCTACAAGGTCGTCCGGAAAGGTAGAGGGTCCTTAACTGGGCAGGGTGGGGGGCAGGCGCTGGGCACCCCCTCTCCTCTCCTCTCCTCTCCTCTCCTCTCCTCTCCTCTCCTCTCCTCTCCTCTCCTCTCCTCTCCTCTCCTCTCCTCTCCTCTCCTCTCCTCTCCTCTCCTCTCCCCTCCCTGCTCCTCGCTGGGATTCGGGGTCCCCCTCCCTGCTTGGCTGCGTGAGGTGCAGGTGAACCCCACCTCCCATGTGCACCACAAGGGGGTGGGTTGCTGGTGGTGGGTGCTGGTAGGTGCCAGTATTGGGGTGCTGGTATTGGGGAGCTGGTGATGGGTGCTGGGTTTGGGGTGCTGATGGTGGGCACTGGTGGGTGCCAGTATTGGGGTGCTGGTGGCAGATGTTGATGGTGCTGGTGGCAGATGTTGATGGTGCTGGTGATGGGTGCTGGTGGTGGGTGCCAATGGATGCTGCTTTTGGGGTGCTGGTGGTGGGTGCTCATGGGTGGCGCTATTGGGATGCTGCTTTTGGGGTGCTGGTGACGGGTGCTGGTGGTGGGTGCTGGTGGATGCCAGTATTGGGGTGTTGGGGGATGCTGGTATTGGGTGCCAATGGATGCCAGTATTGAGGTGCTGGTGGTGGGTGCTGGTAGGAGCCAGTATTGGGGTGCTGGGGGATGCTGGTATTGGGGTGCTGGTTATGGGTGCTGGTGGGTGGCAGTATTGGGGTGCTGGTCATGGGTGCTGATGGTGCTGGTGGTGGGTGCTGGTGGTGGGTGCTGGTGGCGGGGCCTGCTCACCCCTTCCCTCTCCCTCCCCACTCTCTTTTCGGGGTGCACAGCCCAGGCAGAGGGTGCCAAGGAGGCCACGCCCTCGCCAGGCAGCAGCCAATCAGAAACTGAGCTGCAGGAAGGAGGCGGAGCTAATGTAGATGGTAAAGAGCCCCCACCTTTGTCCTCTCCCTGGACCTGGCTGAGTGTCCCTGTGTCCCAGGAAGACCACATTCCCGTGTCCCAGGAGAGCCCCGTCCCTCTGTCCTAGGAGGGCAACATCCCTGTGTCCCTGTGTCCCAGGAGGGTCACATTCCTGGGTCCCTGGGTCCCAGGAAGACCATGTCCCCATGTCCCAGGAGGACCATGTCCCCCTGTCCCAGGAGAACCATATTCCCTCATCCCAGGAAGACCACATTCCCATATCCGCGTGTCCTAGAAGGACCGCGTCCTCGTGTCCCAGGAGGTCCATGTCCCATGTCCCTGCAACAGGGACGCCCTTGTGTCCCTCAAGGGGATCCGTGTCCTCTGCGGGATGGTGACACCTGGGAGGACGTGTCCATGGCTGAGGACAACCCAATGCCACATCACCCCGCGCCGTGACACGGGGACCCAGAGTGACCTGGAAGGGGATCTGTGCCCAGATCCCACCACGAAGGGACCCAACCTGCACGGAGGGGACAGCACCGCGGGCCACCACCGCCCACCCGAGCAGGTCCTGCCGCTCTAAACGCCGCTCACCCCCCTCCTCAGGCAACTACTTCTACGTCAGCATGCCCACGGGACGTCCCACGGCCCCGGACCCCCCACCGCCTCCAAGCCACCACGGGGGTCCCCGCAGGAGCCACCCCCCCGCCCCAGCCTGGCCGAGGGGTCCCCAGACCCCCCCGCTCCCCTCCGCGACGTGGACCTCATCTTCCGCACCATCGAGCAGCTGACGCTGAAGCTCAACCGGCTGAAGGTGGGTGATCCCCCACCCCCACCCCGATCTTAGAGGGCCCTTCGGGGGGTCCTAGAGTTCGGGAGACACAGGCTGGGACCCTTCTGACGTGCCCCCCCCCCCGCCTTGTTGCTCCAGGCTGTGGAATCGGCGCACCGGGAGCTGCTGCGGTCGCTAGGGCGCAACTCCTCACCCGATGCCACCCCCGTGGGGGACACGGCCCTGGCAATGGACGGGTGGGCAGAGCGGCCCCCCAGCCCTGACGCCGACAGCCCCCTGGCCCGCGCCCTCCGGAGCCTGCAGGGCCCCATTGCCAACGCCCAGGTAAGACCCCCCCCCCCACCTTGTCCCTCTGTCCCTTTGCCCCCCAACCCCTCACCCCCCTGTCCCCCTCAATCCCTGCCCCCTGTCCCCCTCACCCTACTGTCCCACTCACCCCCGTCCCCTTGTTGCCCCATTCCATCCCCCCTGTCCCCTCATCCCCCGTTCCCTGTCCCCGCTGTCCCTCACTCCACCATTCCTGCCCCCTCACTTCCACCCCCCCATTCCACCCCCCGTCCCCTCACCCCCGTCCCCCTCGCTCTCCTCATCCTTCACCCCCTCATTCCCCCCCCTTCGTCCCCCTTGCCCCCCATCTCCTGTGGCCCTTGCTCCCCCTCACCCCCCATCCCTCACCCTTCATCCCATGCCCCCCCATCCCCTCGCCCTGTCCCCTCGCCCCTCACCCCTCATCCCATGCCCCCCCATCCCCTCACCCTGTCCCCTCGCCCCCCATCCCTCACCCCTCATCCCATGCCCCCCATCCCCTCGCCCCCTGTCCCCCATCTCCCCGTCCGTGCCCCCCTCACCCCATCCCCTCGTCCCCCATCCCTCTCACCTCCCCTCCCTCACCCCCTCCCTGGCTCCCTGGTCCCCAACCCTCACCCCCCTCCCCTGTCCCCCTTGCCTCCCTGTCCCCTCACCCCCTGCACCGTCCCCTCCATCCCCCTCACTCTCCCCATCCTCCTGCCCCCCCTCCCCCCATCCTGTGTCCTTCCCCTCCCCCTCCATTCCTCAACCCCTCCCCTCACCCCCCACCCCTCACCCCCCACCCTCAACCCCTCCCCTCACCCCCCTCCCCTCACCCCTCACCCCTTCCTCACCCCCCACCCTTGACCCCCACCCCCCACCTTCACCCCCCACCCTCACCCCCCACCCTCAACCCCCTCCCCTCACCCCTCACCCCCTTCCCTCACCCCCCACCCTTGACCCCCCACCCCCCACCTTCACCCCCCACCCTCACCCCCACCCCTCACCCCCACCCTCACCCCCCCACCCTCAACCCCTCCCTCACCCCCCCTCCCCTCACCCCTCCCCTCACCCCCACCCCTCAACCCCTCCCCTCACCCCCCACCCTCACCCCCCACCCTCATCCCCTCCCCTCAACCCCCCCCTCACCCCCTCCCCTCTTTTCCAGGCTCCCGTGCCCCCCTCGCCGAGGACCCCACTCCCGATGCCAACCTTTAGCCTCAGTGAGTCGGGGGGGGGGTCACCCCCCAGGAATCTCTCGAAGCCGGGAGTGGGGGGGGGGGGGGCTCCCCGATAGCCCCCATGCTGCCAGCTACAGGAGCCCCCCCCCCCCGCCCCAAAGTGGGTGGTGGAATTGGGTGGGGGGGCTTCGGCTGGAAGGGTGGCAGCAACGATCCGGCGGGGCTGGCAGCCGGGGCCCCCCCTCACCCCTCGCATGGCAGCCCCGGCTCGGCCCCCCCGTGCCCCCCCCCGGCTGCCAGAGCTGGATCCAATCTGTATAAATGCACTTTGTTCCGTTCCTCTCCGCGTTCCAGCCCCCCGCCCCCCGCTGCCCCCCCCCTATAAATATGTACGTATGGGCACCCCCCCTGTAAATAATACCCCCCCCCCCTCCAACCTGGGACACCCACACACACACACACGGCACCGGGATCCCCTCCCCGCCTGCCGCCGGTGACAATCGGGGAGTTGGGGCGTCCCCACCTCCGCTGCCCCCCCATCCCTTGTGTCCCCCCCAACCCGGGGGGGGGGGGTCGCGGCGTGGAGGCGGGGGGGGGGGCTGATTATATATATTATAAATAATGGAGGCGGGACGGGGCGGCCGCTGCTCCGCGCGCTCGCCCGCGTCGTCTCCTTCCACCGGAGAGGTTGGAGTCTGGTTTATTTGGGAGAGAACAGCCCAGGCATGCGCTCTGCGTCACCCACGGGAGCACCCATGGCTCCTGGGAGCACCCATGGGAGCACCCTTGGATCCTTGGGAGCACCTCTGGACCTTGGGTGGCATCCCTGGATCCTCAGGAGCAATCACGGAAGCACCCACAGGTCCTGAGGAGCACCCATGGGAACACCCAGAGATCCTTGGGAGCGCCCTTGGATCCCTTGGGAGCACCTCTGGATTCTCGGGAGCACCCACGGGTCCTCAGGAGCACCCTTGGATCCTTGGGAGCACCCACAGGAGCACCCCTGGATCCCGGGAACACCCGTGGGAGCACTTACAGCTCCTTGGGAGCACACACAGCTCCATGGAAGCACCCAGGGGAGCACCTATGGCTCCTCGGGAGCACCCACGGGACCTCGGGGCCCGGCTAAGTGCCCGTGCCCGATCCCGATTCCTGCTGCTCCTGGCGATGCTGGGCACTGGGGACGGGCACCGGCAGCAGCTCCCGGAGCCGCGCCAGGGCCGCGCTGGTGCCAGGGATGCGGTTCCGCTGCGGGGAAGAGGGGTGTCAGACTCTGCCCAAGGGCTGTGCCAGCTCCATGGGTGCCCCATGGCAATGCCAGCCCCACAAATGCACGGTGGTGATGTCAGACCCACAGTGATGCCAGCACCCCGGGTGGCAACGGCAGCCCCACGCAATGCCAGCCCCTCAAGTGCCCAGTGGCCATGCCAGCACCACAGCAGTGTCAGCCTTATGGAGATGCCAGCCCCACGCCTACCTGGTGGTGATGCCCAGCCCTCCAAGTGCACAGTGGTGATGCCAGCCCTACAGCAATGCCAAGCCCCCAGGTGCCCCATGCCAATGCCAGCCTCACAGTGATTCCAGACCCACAGTGATGCCACCCCTCATTGTGTCCCATGGCAATGCCAGCCCCATGCTGATGCCAATCCCCTGTGTTCCCAGTGACAGTGCCAGCTTCATGGCAATGCTAACCCCACAGCAGTGCCAGCCCCATGGCAATGCCAGCCCCACTCACCTCCAGTGAGAGGCACAGCAGCCCCTGCTGCCCGGGCACCCTTGGCTTCTCCTGCTGCTGCAACTCCAGCGCTGCCAGGAAGGCGCCAAGGCCTCGCTCGGTGATGTGGTTGTCTGGGGGGGCACAGGCGGGTCAGGACGGGTGGTGGGGACCCATGAGGACATGTGCCCCCCCACCATTGCTCACGGGTCAGGTTGAGGTTGCGGAGTGCCCGGTTTCCCAGCAGGATGATGTTGCCCTGGTGCTCCCTGGCATCCTCCAGCAGCGGGTGCAGCGGCTTGGCTGGATCCGGTGTCTGGGGCACAGCGGGGGCATCAAGGAGGGAGAGACCCCGAATTCAAGCACCCCCTCCCCACCCTGTGCCCCCCCCCCCATCCCTTCCTTCCCAGCATCCCCCACCTCTTGGCTTCGTTTCTCCTGGCTGCTCACTTTCACCTCTCTGCTGCGGGACACTCTGATCTCGGGCACTGCCAGGGGGCAGAGAGCAAGGAGGGAGCTGAGCCGGGCACAGCCCCCCTAAAACCACCCCTAAAACCCCCTCGAGATCCTCACTCACACTTCTTGAAGTGCTTGCTCTCCTCCTTCAACAGCGCGTCCTGCAAGGGAGGGGACAAAGCTGGAGGGTGGGGAAACTGAGGCACGGCTGGGGGTGCCCAGCAGCTCCCGGTGGGCTCCGCTTGCCCGCACCCCAAACCCTTCCTCCTCCTCACCTTCTTCTTGGAGGGGGGGTTGCCCTGCTTGGCCTGGTGTAGCTTGTTGGAAAGGCTGGAGCGATTCTCGCTGTGGCCGTTGGTCTCCTTTGGGGTCTTGGGGAAGAAGATGGGGGTTCAGGGTGCTGGAAGCCCCCCCAGGAGCTCCCAATCTTTCCCCGGGGGGGGGGGGGGGGGGGGGGGGGTGTCTCACCATACGGGGCTGTTTCAGCGCCTCGGCGAAGAGCAGCTGCCTCCGCTGCACCACCTCAGCGTGCGTCAGCGCCAACGGTGCCAGGACCTGGCAAGGCAGCCGGGGTTGGTGGTGGGACAGGGGCTGGATGAGCCCTGCACCCCGTTCCCAGGGAGTTGGGGGGCACCTACCTCGGCCAGCCTGGTGGCCCCCGCGTCGCCGATGTTGTTGCTCGATAGGGACAAGGAGAGCAGGGAGCGGTTCAAGCGCAAACCCTGGAGGGACAAGGGATGGCATGACATGGCATGGCATGGCATGGCATGGCAATGGGATATGTGGTGGGGTCCCAGCACCCAGAGAGCCAAGATCCAAGATAGGTGGGGGGATTCAAGGACTGGGATGGGTGGTGGGGTCCCAGCACCACCAGAACCAAAGGTTGGGATGGATGGTGGGGTTCCAGCATCCCAAGAGCCAAGGGATGAGGTGGGATGGGTGGTGGGGTCCCACCACCCAGAGAGCCAAGATTCAAGATAGGTGGGGGGATTCAAGGACTGGGATGGGTGGTGGGGTCTCAGCACCTCCAGAACCAAAGGTTGGGATGGATGGTGGGGTTCCAGCATCCCAAGAGCCAAGGATGAGGTGGGATGGGTGGTGGGGTCTCAGCACCTCCAGAACCAAAGGTCGGGGTGGGTGGTGGGGTCCCAGCACCCAGAGAGCCAAGATCCAAGATAGGTGGGGGGGATTCAAGGACTGGGATGGGTGGTGGGGTCCCAGCACCTCCAGAACCAAAGGTTGGATGAGTGGTGGGGTCCCAGCACCCAGAGAGCAAAGATTTAGGATAGGTAGTGGGGTACCAGCACATCGAGAACCAAGGGGTGGGATGGGATGGGATGGGTGGTGGAGACCCAGCATCCCAAGAGCCAAGGGATGGATGTTGGGGTCCCCCCACCCCATTGCCCACCTCGGCGATGTAGCGGGCTCCCAGGTCCGAGATGTGGTTGAAGGCGAGGCGGAGCGAGATGAGGTTGTGGTTGGAGTTCAGGCTCTGCCCAATGAGCAGGGCGCCCGCGTCCCCAATGCTGTTGTGGCGCAGCGAGAGGTGGGCGAGCCTGCAGGACGGGGGGGGGTCACAGTGGGGGTCCCGGGGGGGGGGGGTTCAGCCCAGTGCTCCCCAGTCTGGGTCCAACTCACGTGCTGTCGCTCCCCATCAGCGTGTGGAAGGCGGGTTCGGATAAGGGGTTCCCCTCCAAGCTGAGCATCCTGTGGAGGAAACCACCCTCGGCTGGCATCAACGATGCCCTTGGCACCCCATTTCTTGACTGGGGGTAATGAGGGAGCACCCCTCAACCGGCCACGTACCGGAGGCCAGGGCAGCGCGATGGCAGGGCCGCCAGCGTTGGGAGCAGCTGCTCCGTCAACCCCACCTTCCAGAGGCTGTGGGGGACAAAGCGGCATCAGGACCCGCTGCGAGGGAGGGGACGCCATGGCATCGCAGGGGCCTGATTGCACCCGATCCCTGCCCACATCCCATCTCTGCCCTCATCCATCCCTGCACCCCACCCTCCCTGCACCCCATTCCTTTCTGTTCCCATCCTCCCTGCACCCCATCCTTTCCTGCACCCCATCCCTCCCTGCACCCCATCCTTTCCCGCACCCCATCCCTGCCCACATCCCATCTCTGCCCTCATCCCATCCCTCCCTGCACCCCATCCTCCCTGCACCCCATTCCTTTCCTGCACCCTATTCCTTCCTACGCCCTGTCTCTGCTCCCACCCCACCCTTGTCCCATGCCTCCCTGTGCCACCCGTGCCCGCACTCACTGCAGGGCCTGCAGCCCGGCCAGGGCGGGCAGACACCGGCTCAGGACCCCCAACATGTTCTCCTCCACCTTCCACCCTGCAGACGGGGAGGTCACCGACACAGGATGGGATTGAGGGAATCATGGGATGGGTTGGGTTGGAAGGGACCTCCAAGCCCACCCAGTGCCACCCCCTGCCATGGGCAGGGACCCCTCCACTGGGTCAGGGGTCTCCAAGCCCCATCCCACCTGGCCTTGGGCACCTCCAGATGTGGCCTCTCCCCTCCGCAGAGCACCCAGAAGGCACCGGGGGGGGGATGGCACAGCCTGATTCCCACAGTCCCCTCACCCCTGGGTGCCCGGCGGGTACCCTGGGGGTGCCCAGAGCCCACCTCGCAGGGAGACGGCGCGGATGTTCCGAGGGTCCTCCTGCTCCCTTTCCACCTGGATGCAAGGTTGGAAGTGGCTGTACTTGCGCTCGATGCGTTCCAGGACCTCTGCCAGGGTGGCCTCGGTGGGTTCCCTCCTCTGCAGGAAGGGACACGAGTGGATTTGGGGGTGCTGCCCCCCCAAGAGAGACCCCCACAGAACCATGTGTCCCCTCCAAACTCACCATCCTCAGGGAAGCTTGGGGGTGACCAGAGGGTGACTTTGGGGACACCAGTGATGCCAGCCTGGGCGCAGAGCTCGGGGAAGTCCTTCTCCAGGAGCCCTGTGCACTGGTATTCCTCTGCTGGGAAAAAGTTGGGGGGCCAAGGGGTTGGGGGGACATCAGGGGGGAACCCCCGCAGCCCCCCAACCCCTGCCAGGGCCGGGGGGGGGTCTCTCACCTGCGTCGTGCTCAGCCTTCGTCTCCACAGTCTTCACCTGCACATCCAGGGATGACACCTTCTCCCGCGGTGTCCGGTTCCCTCGGTGCTTCATGGTCTGCAGTGGGGGGCACGGGGGGGGTTGGGGGGGGGGCACAGCACCCCCAATACCCACTGGCACCAAGGCCCTATAGGGGTCCCTATCTGGGTGCAGGGGGCATCTCAGGGCGGGGGGGGGGGGGGTGTCCCAAGGCTGGGGACTCTATGGGTGTCCCTGTGCAGGTGCCGGGGGGGGGGGGGCGGGATACAGGGCTGGGGTCCTGATGGGGAGCCCTATGTGGGGGGGGGCCTATATGGGTCTCTATGGGGGTGCAGGGGAGGGTCGTGGGGGTCCTAGGGAGCCTTATGGGGAGCACTATATGGGTGAGGGGGATCCCATATGGGACCCTATGGGCAAGCCTAGATGAGTAAGGGGGGGTCCCAGGGCCCCCTATGGGGGGTCTCAGGGATGAGGGGTCCTCTGTGGGGGTGCAGGGGGGGGGCGCGGGGTCCTATGGGGAGCCCTATGTGGGTGGGGAAGGGGGGTCACAGGGCCCCCTATGGGATCTCGGGGATGAGGGGTGTCTGTGGGGGTGCAGGGGGGGCACGGGGTCCTATGGGGAGCCCTATGTGGGTGGGGAAGGGGGGTCACAGGGCATCCTTTGGGGGTCTCAAGGATGAGGGGTCTCTGTGGGGGTGCAGGGGGGGGCACGGGGTCCTATGGGGAGCCCTATGTGGGTGGGGAGGGGGGGTCTCAGGGCATCCTTTGGGGGTCTCAGGGATGAGGGGTCTCTGTGGGGTGCAGGGGGGGGCGCGGGGGGGGGTCCCATGTCTGGGGAGGGGTCCTATGAGTGTCCCTATGTGGGTGAGGGGGGGTCCTGGAACCCTATAGGTGTCCCTATGGTGGCCCTATGGGAGTCCCTGTGTGGATGAGGGGGGGGTCCTGGAGCCCTATGGGGGTCCCTATGGGGTCCCTATGGGGGTGAGGGGACATCCAGGGTCCAGGGGTCCCTACAGAGGTTTCCGGGGGGGGGGGGGTCGCTTCCAGGGCTGGGGGGGGCCATGAGGGTCCCTATAGGGGGGTCCCTATGGGGGGGGTCTCCTTGGGGGGGGGGGGAGGGGTCCTCCCCGGGGGTTCCCAGCCCCGAGATCCCCATTTTGGGGGGTGGGGAGTGGAGGGGGGGGCTCGGCTGTACCCGCTCCGTTCGGGCGGTGCCCGTTCCCATGGCAACGCGCGGCCGCGAGGGGCGGGGCCAGCGGAGGCGGAGGGGGGCGTGGCTTAGGGCGGGGCCCGCTGCGGGGGCGGGGCTATAAAGAAAGAGGCGGGGCTTCGGGGCTCTAAGGGGCTGATGGGAAGGGGCGGGGGCGGGGCCGGCGCAGAAGGGGCGGGGCCGGCGCACAAAGGGGCGGGGCCGGCGCCAGTGCTGGAGAGAGCGGGCACTGGGAGCAACTGGGCAGCACTGGGCGTGGCTGAGCCCTTACTGGGACCAGCGCTGGGCCTTCCTGGGGCCAGAACTGGACTTTTACTGGTCCCTTGCTGGGCCCAACACTGGGCGATAATCCAGCCCATTACTGGGTCTACTGGGAGCATCCTGGACCCTTACTGGGGCCAGCACTGGACCGTTACTGGGCTGTAACTGGGGCCATCATTGGAACGTACTGGGTTCTTACTGGGGCTGTCACTGGGATCCCCACTGGACCATCACTGGTCCCTTACTGGGACCAACACTGGACCATTACTGGTCCCTTACTGGGACCACCACAGGACCTTTACTGGGCGCTTACTGGGACCACCACTGGACCTTCACTGGTCCCTTACTGGGGCCACCACTGAACCATTACTGGTCCCTTACTGGGACAACCACTGGACCTTTACTGGGGCCACCACGGGACATTTACTGGTCCCTTACTGGGACCCCCAGTGGACCTTCACTGGGACCCCCACTGGACCTTTAACTGGGGCCACCACTGAGCCCTTACTGGTCCCACCACTGGACCTTACTGGTCCATTTCTTGGCCCTTACTGGTCTTACTGGTCCCCACCCTGTGGCCCCCCCATCCCCCTCCTCCCTCCAGCCCCTCCCCCCCCAAGAAGCAACCACCGAAGGCTCCTGGCCCCAACACCCCTTTATTGAACCCCAGTTCCCCCAGTCCCCCCCCCAGTTCCCCCCCGCCCCCCCCA